>WYDF02050365.1:0-25456 GCA_009867245.2 Adranes taylori
TATATTGCTAAGATTACGTTAAGAATAAGATATAGTTATGTTGTATAATATTAGACTAAGTAAATTAAGTATTAGTGTAGATATTGTATGCTAATAAAGGTATCCATTATTATTACTCTTTTAATTATATCGAAGACAAAGCGTCCTGGGATCACGAAAATATTGAATGCAAAAGCGTAATTGACATGACGAGTGAAGAATAGTTATTTTCGAGACGGTGATTTAAAGCAGACAGTCATTTAAATAAAAATTACATTTCATACATTCTACTCCTATAATAAATTATTTTTATACTTCTAACATATAGAAGAACATTAACCTAAACTTTTATAGCATTCAATATAGCTAATTAAATCCGTATTAAAGGAATCGTAAGAAGTTTTATGTCAAGCGAATATCTTTATCTTTTCGCGTATAAGCAAGTTGAACTTTTCGAATCACGTCAAACTTCTTACATAACAACGCTCACTAAATTTGAATGTCTTCAAAAGTGTTCCATTCAGTTAGGGTAAGTAGTTGGAGATAAGCATATTTCAGGCCCATTCTATTTATTCGTTTCGAAAGAGTCGGTCCAATTCCTGCTCTTCTCAACAAGTTGGTAGGCTTTTCAAGTAAAAGAGACAAGGTAGATTTTTTCACTCATTTTGATCTATATAGACGCTAACCTAGCAAGTTTTGAAAAAATGATGAGAAACGAGAAATAAATGACATTTCTATTAACTGATATATAAATTGCTTTTTCTTATCTGTTATAGAGTATGGCCAAACTCCTAACAACTTTAAATAATATTGTAATTTGGAGAGCAGCGTTGAAATATTAACCTCTTGATATTATTATATAAATTTCAAGACATAAAAATATTCATGATAATTTAGTAGACACGTCAAATATAGGAAACACAGGTTTTCTAAGGAAACACAGGTTTTCACCCAAAGATTCCCAAAGATTCAAGGAACCCAAAGATTCAAGAAAATATGCTCATTGTGTTGATAGCAAAAATGTGTGTTGGGTTGAGGCCCTTTAAACCAACTAAGGAAGTCAGGAAGTCAGGAAGTCAGGATGCCCGTTATACCAACTCAGGTGGAGAAGAAAGTGCCAAGATGTCCGGCAGGGGCGCGCGTTTGTCGAGTCTGGCTATATAACAAAAGGTGCTTTTTCTATATTATATTACTGTTGTTTATAAATATTTCCGGAAATATGAATCTTGGCTCCCTCATCAATTTAACGTGAGACCGCACGTTACAATTGTTCTTTATTTTACTGTCCTGGAATCGCTGATGGCACGGGCAGCTAAGTATGTAAGTAATCCAGTGGTTCGTGTTCTTATGGGTAGCTAGAACGTCTCTAAATGTTTAGTAAATGCAACTGCCATCACAGTTTACACGATCGCTGGTTAATTTATTTTTATATGCAACACAAATACAGAGAAATAAAAATGTGAGACTTTCATCGCGTTCATATTGGTTAGCAAATAAACACTAGCAATAATGTTATATATAAAGCGTAATATAAGCGGTGCCCGTAGCAGTGTAATCCTGCGGTGATAATGATAACAATATCAATAATACGGGAAGTAAGTACATGCGGCTTATAATGCAACGTGGAAACGAAAGGTTACGTGCATGGCGTATGTGTTACGCAGATGGTGAGGATGGCGTATGTATTATGGTTACTGGGTGAGTAAGATAAGTAAGCCACTATAACACCTCGTTTAGCGTAGGACCTACGTTACTTAGTGATTAAGATTAACTTCGGTTATCGTAAGTTTGACTTATACATTCTAGTCGTATAGTAAACAGGTTGACGGTCAGGTAGAAACGAGAAACAAATCAATTAAATTTACATGTAATCAATAAAGCATTATGTGATATATTTAATTGCTTACCGAACGTGTTAATTCTACGGAGAATGTCGCTAGTGTTGCTGCAAATGGTGGCTTGCTTCGCAATGGCAAATTAAGATCTGCGCAAATCAATTTTTTTACTTCCTCTTTTACAATGTTTAACATTTTCGGTTATAAGTGGGAGCTTTTCAGCTTCGGAGATTAGAGAAATTTCTGAATATTATTCCTTCTTTATCTGGTTTTGTACCAATTCTAGTGTTTACTTTATTGCCTTCGGATCTTCGTTTAGCCTTGTTCAATTGCCTTACCGATCTCCTGTATCTTATTGTTGGAATGACTTGAAAGCCTCTTGTACATCTCTTTCCTCCTTCTGCTTGCGAGTTTACATAAATCTTTTGCTTTTAGGTCTCGTTATTTCTTAATTCCGTGCGTAGCAAGACGCATCCATTATTTTTTTCAACAATTTGTTGTGAGCTATGTTAATTTTTTTATGCACTTGTTTTGTTCCTTGCCTCGAAATTTCATTGCCGTACATTAATTCTGGTATCAGCGCTCCGGTGAGAATCCTAATTTCTTTCCTGACAGATATCTTTGAATCATTTTTCAGAATGCAGATCATTTTCTGGGCATTCAGTGCTACTATTTTTGTTTGCATTTCACATTTGTTGTGTGGCGTCTCCTTACTTCAAACGTATAACCAATGTTAGTGGCGTGCTTGCGGATTTTTAATTTTTTCCTCTTGACTATTATTAAGCATGTTCCCGTGCATTTCCTGGGGCTTGAAAACTCTAGAGTTTTTGTTTTCGTTTCGTTCAGTTAAGAGCTGGGTGACTACTGCCGCATCATCCGCGAATTGTAACATGTTTGCATTTGGCTGATCTCTGAATGTCGGTATATCGTGTATAAAGATATTAAATAATATTGGGGATAATGGCGATCTCTGATCCAGTCCTTCTTTCGCTTCCTGAAATTCTGTCATTTTACCATTAATATTAACGGTAAATTTCCTATTTTCCAAAAATGATGTGCTACTACTTTCGTAATAGCAGTGGGAATTCTTACTTAATGCATTTTGTACAACAGATCATCTTTCCATAGTTCGTAAGGTTTTTATATATCAAGAAAAGTAGCTACAACAGTTTTACTTTTCATTCTGCCTTTTGATATTATTTGGTCTAGAACTCTAGACCATTAAATGGCTGCTAGTAACGTCAACGCAAATTGGTTTGCGTTTGTTTCTATTTTATTTATAGTGATCATTGCAACTTCTGCTATTTTCGAAAATCCGGCTGAAGAGGCTGATTGGTCTCCAATTACTGGATCTTTATCTTTTTTCGGTATTGTCACTATGGTAGCTATTGTCCAATTTTCTGGGTAATAACCCATTTTAAATATTGCATTCGGTTAAAAATATTATTGTTCTGCAAGTAGTTATATCTGCAAGTAGTTATATGAGTCATGTGAGTTGCTATCTGGACCAATTCTTACTGTACATGTTATGTCATTATGTAGTCTTCTCTTTCAAGTATAAGAGGATTCTCCTATGCATTTTCTTTAGTTTTTCTTACTGCTTCCTCTACTTTATTTTGCAGCTTATTGCTTGTTGACCAATTGTTTATAAACTGTAACTTCAGATAGGATGCGACTTCTTTAACCTTTGCTAGACCATCAAAAATAAACCCGTTTTGACATTTGATTGGCGTCTCAGGCGTCCTCCCATTTTTGATCTTCTTGTGGACATGCCATAGCTGGTTTTACTGTTCATTTATTTCTTCCATTTCCCTGATACATGTTTATTCTTTTTTATATTCCAGCATTTTACTCATTTCGCAAAATTTTTAATGCTTGAAGGTAATACCTGTTCCTGGCATATTTCCTTTATTTTCGTTATTTTTTTCTGTTATTAATTTGTTCTACTCACTGTTTAAGTTCCATTGGTTCACTATTTTTTGTTGCATTCTACATTTTCGTAACTTGTAAAACTTGCTCCGTTGTAAAACTTGCTACTGCTTTGTCTATATCTTGTCTAGAGAAAATTTGCTCTTCTGGAATATATAAGTTTTCGGAGGTTTCCATTTTGTATGCAGATTTCATCCAATTAGTTTTACATAGCGATGGTTTGTGGAATGTGTTGAATTTTCCTATTCTAGCAATTACAATAAAATTATCTGAAGAAAGTACATATTTTGTGGTGACTTCCACTTGATGTTTACTGTTGGATGGATGTCATAAAGATATCTACCGTATCCCCTCTTTGCCGCCTTTTCATGGGAATTGTTGTAGGATCCATAGGGCCATAAATTTTGCATTTATTCAATTCATTTTCGTTGTCAGCAGTTTTTCTCCTGACCTGTTATTTCTGCTGCTGTTCCATGCAATATGTTTGGCATTTAGTTCGCCAGATGT
Source organism: Adranes taylori (assembly GCA_009867245.2). NCBI lineage: Eukaryota > Metazoa > Arthropoda > Insecta > Coleoptera > Staphylinidae > Adranes > Adranes taylori. The sequence goes on from WYDF02050365.1 coordinate 4,251, forward strand.
GGTTTTTGGCCCATGACTAAATCTCGTTAGCTTTGGGAGAGATGTAACAAGAGACAAAGTTAAAATTTCACCTGCTATACTAGTTTGTATAGCAGGTGAAATTTGGAAGTCACTTCCATTTGACAAAGGTCGAAATCAATTTTAATACTTGTCAATATATTTTTGCATAGAATAGCTACTTCTCCTTTCTTTACAGATCTGTCCTTCCTCGTAACTGTACATCCTGGAATTTTCCAGTTGATAGTTGCCTTGGGGTGCGTTTCTGTTATCATCATTATGGTTATATTGTTATCATTTAAAAATCGTTGTAGTTCATCCGATTTACTTTTTATCCATTAGCAATCCAGGTTGCCATTTATATTTCGGATTTTACATGAAATAAGTTTTTTAGGATTTCGGATAACATTTCGGAGAGAGCCCTTTTATTTTTTTGCATGAGATCGTCCTCTATAATTATAGGTCCTTTAGCTCTTTGCCCGTATGAAATATCATCTTACCGCTGTTTCTTGTATTTTCTTGTATTTTGCCTCTCTTCCCTTGCCTCTCTTCTTATCTCTTCCTATTGGAGCAGCCTCTATAGGATGCCACGTGTTGTCCTCCGCAGTTGCAACACTTCGGTATTGCTTCCTTTTTATCAGAGCTCTTCCAAGATGGGTGGTCCCTGTACATCTCACACACACATATGCAGTCGTACATTAGTACTGGACATTCTCAAATTGCTGACCCCCCATATGTCTGGACATGCCCAATATATTTCGAATGTTAGAAAGTTGCGTGGAGGGTATTTTCTAGTTTTAGTCCCTAGTCTCTTAATTGAGTTAAATCTTCCTCTTAGGATCACTTTTTGCTCCTTCTTCTCTGGGAGCTGGTATGTATGGTAGGGCTCGTTAATCTGTTCTAGAAGATCTCTCATAGTCCTAAAGCCTTCTGCATCATAAGTAAATATTTTCATCCCATCAGTTGTGTATATGCCTTTATTAATTTATATATGAAAAAGTATCACAAAATCTTTCACGATATGCCATGGAAAATTTGAAATAGAATATTTGTTGTAAAATACACAAATGGAAACATCGGAATTGAAGCTTATAAAGAAGAAGACTATGAAAAGCGTTTAGAGTTGCTCGTTCTCGGACTTCTTTGTAATTTTTCGATCATTTTAATAATATTTGAAGCGGTTTTTTTTTCGGAGCCTATAGGACTTTCGCTTTTCTTCTGGCAGAAGGACAATTTACTTCTTTTCCATTTCACTACGTTCCTTGTAATTTATTCGCATTGTCGAAGCGAATGAATATAGTAGATGATGAATCTTGCGATTCAGCTGTGGTGGAAGATGTTCCATAGTTCTCTTTAATTTTTTTGTGCCTTTCTTGTTTTGTTGTTGGTTCTGCCCTCTCTATCCAGAGTTTTGTACATTTTAGGAATCCTTTCTTACACTTCGTCCTTGATCTGTTTCTTCCCATATCTTGAATCGATTACCCGTTTCTACCTAATTCTGTTTTTCCTAATCTGTTTCTCTCAGAGAAAAATCTAGCTCCTTTTTAAGTTTAATCATTTCACTTTCGAAATTTTTCTTTTTATACTCAATTCTTTCTTCGGTAAGTCTCACTCTTCTCTGCGTGCTTCATTTATCACTTCTAAGTTCGCTCACTGTGCACTCTTAGTTTTTATATTAACACAATGGAGACTACCCTTTCCTCTTGTGTTCAACACGAGGCAATGCGCCCAGTTGACTGCTGTAGATTGTCTTTTTACACCGCACTATTTTCATACGCGTCGCGTAGGCGCGTGATTATCTAAATTCTCCCGCGGCCCTATGCCAATGAGACGAATATCGCACTAAGCAGAAAAAAATACTAAATTTGGTACTTGCGCTGCTATTTATATTCTACGCAGCGCGACAAGACTTCCACTCTTAGTACCATTGAACGATACAGCCGCATATGAACAAGAGATTACGCACTCCAGTTTCTTGTCTCGCAGTACTGTGTCAGGCAGCGGATATGCTGCAAGATTATTTATTATACGAATAAAAGGCTCAAGTAATTTTGTTACAATTGTGATATGTTGCAAATATTTTATAGGGGTCATGCAGAAAAACAAAAAATTTTAGTCGAAGGGCACACAGGATCTCTACAAACAATGATAAGAAACATGAAAAGCCATAGTACTCAGTTTTATTTTCTGATTCACGTTTTCCAAATAAGAAAATCATTTTAATAAATAGTAATCATCAAAGATAAACAATTCTGTATTGCAAAGCCTATATTGTACTAGTTTGTGAATCACTGTCAGTAATTCCGACAGTTCTACGCATCCGTAAACATAATTTCAATGGACGAAATTCGGATCAGTTTTAATTATAAACAATTTGATTAAAGTCAAAGCAGGCCGGCAGTGCGTGGGACTCGAAACAGACGGGAATAGTTTCGGAAATACGTTCTCTACAATCGTCGGATAAACCGAATGCGAGATGGGCTCATGGAGATTAAAGCGTCGTATTGTTTTAAATAAAATGAATATGTCATTTATTTTCAAATCAGTGGCGTTCTACTTTCAGTTCTTATAAATAGGACATTATAAACAATTTTTTTTCAAGATTAAGTAAGTAATCATGACAATTTCTTGCTAGATTTTATCAAATGTTTGGATATTCTTTGATTACTATATTATTTTTGCGAACTTTTTTAAATATGTTTGTTATTGGTTTCTGATAACCATTTCTGTGCTGTGGTTTAATTATATTTCTTTTGATGTTCTTCTACTATATAATTACCATTTCTTTGTGGTCTAGACTATATTCGGCAGGTTAGCTTCTACGTTCTGTACGCAGATTCTTTGTTTTTATCTTTAGCTTCTACATTAGTCAACCTGTCAATGTAGACATCGGTATTCCCGATAACCAAATGGGATTGTTCCTAGAGGTGCTAGTTTCATTTACCTCTAATTTACTGTACTAAATATGTGGAGATAGTTTATGATGTGGAGATACTAAATATGTGGAGATAGCATTTTCAGATCTTGGCATGTAAATCATGCGATCAGTTGTATTGAAGTCACCACGTTTAGTAAAATATTTACAGAAAATTCGACGTTTATTATTTTATTAAATATTTTATCGCTTAAATGCTAAGAGGAAAGCAAAACTCTTTATTATAAGCACATTATCGCCCCCTTCAGTACACATATTGCAGTTTGACATTTGGAAACTACAATTGGAGATACTATTGACAGTATTTTTATATTTAAGATGAATGAGCGTATCTCTGTTAAGTTTAAAATTTAATAAGGAAAATAGAAATAAAAAATAAAAAATATACAAATGTAGTTACATGTTTATCGTTATTATAGTCATTATAGTATATCTAGTCAATTAATCAAGAACCTTTATTGGCATATAACATTCATGGACAATAAAAATCAAATAATTGTAAAATAAACTACATTTAAAGAAATAAAATATATTATAAAATAAAATAAAAAAAAAACGAAATAAAAAAAAACAGAAAAAGGAAAAAAAAATCACAAAAACAAATTCTTCACACACACTGCCATAACCAAAACTGACATAACCAACCTTTCTTCAGGTCGTATGGCAGATGTCTAAGTCTTCTCTATCGATTTTTTCATCATTAACCCTTTTATCATCAAATTAATTCTTCCCACGTCGTTGTTCTCTTCTTATTAATATTTCCATTATTCCATGTTCCTTCTTCTTATTAATGTTTCCAGTGTGGCATATTTTTTGCTTATTTTTCTTTCTGTTCTATCCGCTTTTGTGTTTTTAAATTTCCAGTCAGATACTATCAAATTGCGTTAGGATACTGGTAGCTCTATGATATGAAATGTTGTTTGCTTTGTATTGTTGTTAGGTAGTATGTGGTCAAGAATTGACCCTCTCCTGCTTCTCCATGTAGTGCAGTTCTTGTCATGTAATTCTTTCCGGTTTTGTTTATTATGTTGAAACCATTCAGTCTTACTCTTTCTCTGTATATTTTTACTCGTCACTTTTTCTGTTAATATCTATATTCATATCTCCCTTTATTATTTTGTCTCTCCCGTTGTTTTCTATTTCTAATGTTTCGACCATTCTCTTCATAAATTTATTGACTTTTAGAGTTTGTGGTCGATAGATTACCGTTATGTCCAGTTTATATAATATCACTGTTATATTATTGCAACTTTCTTCTATTCTTAGTTTCTTTGTACATTTTGCATTAAAGTCTTTGGTTACATATATTGATACTCCTCCTCCTCGTGATTTTCTACAATCGGAGTATCCTTCTATTTCAAAGAACTTATTTCTTCTTCTTTGAATCATGTTTTCGTTATCCTTAATATGTCTATCTGTTATTTCCTTATGAGTACTGTGATTTCATCAAGTTTATTTCTAATACTCCTAGCATTTAATACATCAATTCTTACCTATTTCTCTTTATTATTATTACTACATTTTAAAACAAACTTTTTGTATTATATAATTCAATCATAACAAATGTGTATATTAAAATTTTTTGTACTCATCCCATTTTGACTATATTATGAAATTGGTTTGTTTATTCCATACTAACTTAGTTAAACGTATAAATATTTTTAATAATTTTTATGCGACTTTGCAGTAAGTATGCTATAATGCTCAATGGTTTTAAAAACATATTTATCCTCTTGACTCCTCAGATAAATTTATAATCTTTTTTAACGAAATAAGACAAAAAAACATAAATCAGAAAAAAACTAAATGACAAATCCAGTATCTTGGACATAGGACCAATTTAGGTACATTGTGTATATTTCAATAAGTACAGTCTTATGAATGAAATTCAAAGAAACATTGTCTCTCTGGCGAGATACAAAATCTAGTTTTTATGGCCAACTCGGATTTCGACATCTCATGTAAGATTTTTTTGTCATTAACACTACATACAGGTAAATGTGCATTACCTATATTCTTGACATCTTTTGGTGGTATCTGTGTGATGTCAGATTTCTTGGCAGGTCTCATTTCATTCTCATCGTCTGTGGCAGTGGTTACCGTGGAAACTCTTTGAGCTCGTCCTCCAAAGGCTACGGACCTACCAATATACAGATAGAATTCAAGCAAATCCATGAGAGTCTTTTTCCGTCTCTATGTGCTAAGCGGTTCTGACGATCCTCAATCAAGGAGTTAGTAATTGCCAAATCTATAAAATGCCAAAAACCTCGTACAGGCCATTTCTTAGTTCGCATGCAAATTCGATAATAGTAAATTACTCTATCCCTCAGACCTAATCCTCCCATTGAGCGATTTTAGTTAGCAATCGAGTTTGGATGTGTCAAGAATATATATAGAGTTTTTATTATCTGACCTGTGAACTTCAGATTTTAACGTTGATGCCCATTAAGAATAATCTCCTGTCCATCCATTTTAGCAAAGAGATTTTCCTGTCTCTTCTCACCCATTCATCAAAGGAACTGCGGCCCTCTGATAACAAATGTTTGTTTTTCTTGATACTTCGAGGAATTTGATTACTCATAATTTTCCGAATTCCGAGTACTTGGTTCGTCAGTAAGTAATCAAGTCAGCGGAGTAATCAATGAAGTAACGATCGAAGTAAAGAATATCGAATCGAAAGTTTTTTGACTATAGAACCACCAATGACTAACTCATTGTTTGGGGTACCATCTGACCAAGTATTTGCTCCTTGGTAAATGAAATAATCGAGCACTAACCCCGGAGGTGAGACCAAAACAAATTTATTTACTACCAAGGTATGGCTTCTCTTTAACATACTGGCGTAGACTTGTAGTGCCAGTGAACGGAATCATTTGTTCGTTGATTGACTTGACAACCCTTTCGACCGCTGTAAAGTTCTACATTTATTGCGAACAGCATCAATGATCGGTTGTACCTTCCAGATTCTATTTGATCTCTTTTTCTCATTTGGGATACTGATATTGTCAACAACATACAACATGTAGAAAATATGTCAATTTGAATATTCTATCTCTCGGTATTTGACTAATGATTGGTATTCCAATTTTTTTCATAAAATATAGTCTTAGTCGTGGTAGTCCAAATATTCCCAAATAACAATGTGAATACTTGTCAGTTGGCGGTATTCTTCTATTTTAGATATCAACGACTTCTTTTCATTAGCCTGCATTGTACGAATTTTACTCTGCGTTGAAAAGTTATCCCAGAAATCACCAGTAAAATATTGTGAGAACTAATCGAACGGTGTCCAGAACTCATGGTTATTATTTACTTCCATTCTTGCCCAAAATCAAAGACATTATGATTGTCAAAAAGTTCTCTTTTCCAGTTTTAGCGTGTAGGTCTTGAATTGTTCTGCTGTTAATCTCGTAACATTGCCAACGGTACATCGTCGTAACGCTGCCATTTTTTAGATTTTCGGCCATATTTTACTCACGGGGTAAAGTAGATTACTTAACTAATTAACTACTCAATAAATGTTGGGACATATTCATGATTAAACTACGAAACTTAGCACTTTCACGGAGGAAGGTACTTAGCCTCCAAACACGTGCACCGACAAGATAGAACTGATGTGCAAACCGGTGTAGTCAGATCTTTGTATCGCGATATTTACGTACGTATTGTAGACCGTCGCATAGGACGTACGCCAGTATATTAGCTCGGTTCAGCCACGCTATTGTGGTACAAAATCATTTGAAAATTGTCCAGCTGGCTGGACAAGCGTACCAACGAGTTATTGATATACCATATTTAAATAAAATAATGTATTCAATGCCTGTGCAATTTTTGGCACACTATGTACATTTGCTATAAACTGAATCTACTACACAACAATTTATCTAGATTAAATCTTTCAAAATAAAATATTAAGAATGTAATTAAAGATTTGTCGTCATGGACAATTCATGACATAACAAATTCACTTGGGTTTCAACGCCTGTCGTCCTAGTCAATTTAAATAGTAGCTTTGAATTGCAATTAAAATACCCCAATGGCCTAAAATTATTCTGATCTGAATGAAAAGAAAAATATGTCGAAACGTTGTACTGAAATGTTATGTTTTGACTTGTTTTCTTAATACTTTTCCTGAAAGAATTATACAAACACATATAATGTAATAGTAGCAGATATTGTCATAGGAATATACATTTAGTGTGATCTTTAAGTTAATACTATTATATTCAATAAATTTTACTTTTAGTGACGGTTACTTTTAGTCTAGGTTCAAACTGAAATTGTGTTGTTTACTTAACAGGGCAGCCGCATATATCCCCTATATACTACATTACCGGTTTTGAATGTTGCCTGTCTCCTACCAATGGAAGGTGTACATAAGGTGTTCCTTCTTATTACTTTTTGAATTTTTGTTGCTTTTCCACGGACACAGAGTATTTTACTAAGCAGATTTCTAATTATATTTACAAATAAGTTACTTCAAAAACCATAAGATATTTGAAGGGAACTATGAAATTTTTTAAGTCCTTAATTGCTCTATTTATTTTCTCCAAGTAATTATTGCTTCTGGAGCCTATCAAATCTATATTTTGCAATGTATTGTTATGTTATGTACATTCTCTAAATCTAGTATCCGGCGTTCTCTCAAATGTTGACATTATTGTACTTGTTTTAGAATATTTTACTGATTGATTAAAATATGGCATATCATAATAACTAACAACTTAATTAATAATAATTCTATAAATTTCTAACTCAACAATTATAGAACATAATGTCAAAATTATATTTCAAAGCATGTATTACTTGCATATCAATAAGACTCTATTACCTGAAATCAAATAATTAATAAATCGTAATGCTTGGTCTGCTACTACAATGGCTAGAGATATATTATTTAGCATTTCCAAAATTCATTTGCCTTCTCTGCCTATTTTGTCTATATATAAACATCTATTACAATATTTAGCATTTAAATTATACAACAACTGCATATTACTGTCAATGTTTTAACCCAGAGGACGTAAAGTTTTCAGAGCTTGATATGTGATAATACAATTTTCCACATAATCCTTATTGTCTGTACAATATTGATCTAATTTTTGAGAAACGTTTTTACTTTTATATTTCATATAAGTCCTTATTTAATCCCTTATTCAAATCACTTAGACATTAGACCCAAGAGCTGTGATTTGATATGCTGTGAATGAATAATATTTTAACTTGAAGTTAATACTAACACTATACGAGCACTTCGTTTCGCCATCCTTGTGTGCTCATCAGTAGTGTTTGCCACGATTTCAATTATGTCGCTGTTGTCAAAAAGGCATGTTACACAATGATTACCAAAGGCAATCAATTCGACTTTGCTCTATCATTTACTCATTTACTTATAAAAGTATGCTTTTTTTGCAACGCAGCTCCATCTAATTATTTTTAAAGTACACAACTGGTAAAACGTATAATTTATTATTCTTGACTGTTTAGTCAACATACCAAACACAACTGCTAAGTTTAGTATTCTGCTAATTATGAACGGTACATTGCGAAAAACCCATACTTTGATAAGTAAAGGATAGCAAGGTAGAATTGATTGCCTACGTCCATCATTATATAACATGTCTTTTCGACAAGAGCGACATAATTTAAATCGTTCCGGACACTACTGACGAGCACACAACGATGGCGATACGAAGCGCTTCGTGTAGTGTTAGTATTTATTTTAACATACAATATTATTTATTAATAGTATCTCAAATAACATCTGTTGGGTCTAATCTCTATGTGATTTGAATTTCAGCTAACTGTGTACTTTGAGAATAAGCTCTAGTACTTGTAATTCTTTATAAATACCATTTGCTCTCATCTAATTATTTTTAATATAGTTACCTTATTTTAAGGGCGGAGAATCGGTCTCTTCGACGTGACATGGGTGAGAGGGGCCCTTTATATGGGTTAGTGTAGCAGTCTCCTGCTCACGATTATGTATACCTGAACTCCTTTGTTATTTTATTAGATAGCCTTTAGTTTACCTATTTCTAGCAAAGTTGTTAATTGAATGGTTCGTTACGCCGCACCATCACTAAGGTGGACGTACCGTTTTCTAATTTTGCCGTTTTTGGCTGACTAATTACTGACAACGTCAATCCTAAACTATAATCATAAGCTTTAATAATTCCAGGCAGCAGAAATGAAACAGTGATTAATTTAATAAAATTGCATTGATCGTTATAAATGTTCACCTACAATCTGATGATATCGGCATTCATATTCCCATACGTGAAATAAAGTAATCAACGCTTTCCTATTAATAAAATAAATCAAAACTTGAATAAAAGTGACTTTATGATTTGTACAGTTACATCAAAGAAATGTTAAACTAGGTACTTACAGATGTTGCTGCTGTACACAAACTATTTATTTAGTATTCTAGAGTATCCCACCATTATCTTGTTTATTTATTTATACATCTTTTAGCTTTACCTTCATCCACAAATTTGTTACTAATTAAACTCTACAATACTTTATTCATCAAAACTATACTCAAGTTGAATTATCTGCATTATTCCCAAACATATTAATGCTAAGTATTGGGCTGCATTAGATACGTAGTAAATTTATGATCACAATTTAATTAGACATTACTTTATTTTTTTTAAATTTATTAATTATTCTAATATTATTCTAATTCGGATTATTATTTCGTTACTTAGTACGACGTTCGGCGGGTGTTTGCTACGATGGTGACTGCCTTTCCAATCAGAAAGAAGATTGTGGTAGGCTATTGGGTTGTTTTTTGCGTCACGTCGAGTCGGATATTTAGACTGTAAGGAATTTAGATGATCTGTGATAGGCTTATTAATTATTCTAATATTATTCTAATTCGGATTATTATTTCGTTACTTAGTACGACGTTCGGCGGGTGTTTGCTACGATGGTGACTGCCTTTCCAATCAGAAAGAAGATTGTGGTAGGCTATTGGGTTGTTTTCTGCGTCACGTCGAGTCGAGTCGGATATTTAGACTGTAAGGAATTTAGACGATCTGTGATAGGCTCAGCAGAGCTGTGTTCATATAGTAAGGCACTCGGAAAATGGAAGTGTAACTTGTGAATTTTTCGAAGTATTCTTCGTTCACAGGTAGTAAGCTTGTGCCCTTGTGTATTAGAAACTGTAGAATATAGAACAGCTCTATAGTCTGTCCGTGGCCTAATATAGGTTTTATAAGTGTGTTGTAGAGTTTTTGTATGACAGCCTCTAAAACGTGTATGACAGCCTCCGAGTGTCGAGATCATGTTCACGCGTTTGCGTACTCTGTAAAGGGTGTAGTTTAGGTCAGAATTCTAGTTAAATGTTCTTTAAACCAGACACGTGGATAGCAGATTTCGTCTTTTAACGAAATGGGTTCATTCCAGAGTCGCAGTTTGATGTGGGCGCGGTTTTGATGTTCCTTTTTGGCATGGTTGGGATGCTGAATGAAGATGGCTTGAGTTTTGCTCGGATAAGGGGTGATGCCCCATTTTTGTGCGCATTTTGAAAAGTTGTCTAAAGATAACTGTAGATGACGGTTTGCAGTTTCCGCTTTTAGTGAGCATGCCCAGTAAGCTGTGTCATCAGCATACAAAGCACTATGGGTCTCTGGAATGGTTGGGGGTTGGAGATCATAGCAGTATGTGATCATAGTAGTACGAGATCATAGCAGTACAAAGGAGGAGCAAGTACAGACCCTTGTGGTAAGCCCGCTTGAAGTTGTATGGATATGGAGAGATTGTCTCCAATTATAAATTGGGTTAGACGGTCGGATACATATGACTGGTCAATCCTCAGTATAATAGGGTGAAGGATATGTAGTTCATGGAGTTTCCGAACTAGTCCGGCATCCCAGACAGAGTCACAAGCATGAGAGATATCTAGAAACACTGCCAAAGCGCAATGGCCATTGTTGAGTGCTCGTGTCGTGTTTGTTTTAAATTTTAGAAGAGAGTCCATAGTAGAGCGTGAGGCTCTAAAACCAAACTGGTTCTCTGGGAGAACGTTGTTCATCTGTAGACAGTTTCGCATGCGAGATGAGAATATTCTTTCAAAAGTGTTTCCTAAAACATTAAGGAGTGCGATTGGTCGATATGATGAAACATGTCTAGGGTCTTTGCGAGGTTTAAGAATCATGACCGTTTGGCCAGTTTTCCAATCTATTGGGAAATGCCCCAATAAAATACATTTATTGAATATCTCGGTTAGGAGCGATATGGTCTCAGCAGGAATGTGTCTGAGGATACGACGAGTTAAAGCGTCTGAACCAGGAGTGGTGTTTTTGCCTTTATTCAGAGTATCGGATATAGCATCTTGGGTGGTAGGAAATAGAATGTCGTCTTGTTCAGGAAAATCAATGAATAGTGTGTGGCGAATGAACAAATCGTTTACCACAATGTTTCTTTATTACAAAAATTTTCAAATGCGTTTCGAACAAGAACATTCTTATCTTGATGCAGAAATTTTTCTTTATTACTACAGAAGCGCATGTTATATTTTTTAGGCATTTCAATAGTTGGCCAATTAGTGGTGAATGTTTGGGTTCACAATCTAAATGTGACACGAAACATTGACCATAATCCGCCGCTATGAATAATATAATTAAAATACAAAATAGTAGATATTCAAAACATTGAGTAACGGACTGACAGAGACATAACAACAATCCCTCTTTTGAACTCTAGAAGTTCCAGTTTTGATGTATTTTCAAATTATTGCTCTGTTTTCTTGAAGTTATAGGTGGTTCCTATATTTCTACTATATAATTCCATTTAATGTTTCAAAAATTTTCAAATGCACTTCGAACAAATACAATCTTTTTACGTAGAAATTTTCTATATTAATAAAAAACGAAATATTTTTGATTTGTTTAAAAATTTGTTCAATAGTTGATCAATTAATGGTGAATGCTTCAGTTCACTATCTAAATGTTACCTAACCAGTCACCATAATCAGTAGGTACAATATTTTTTTCATAAAGATCTGATCCTAGATTTAAAAAAAGTTAATAATATTATAGAAACTGCAGAATTGTAGAGATTCAAAACATTAAGTAACAGATAGAATCAGAGAGGAATTTTTCAATTTTGTACTCAGGGAGTTCCTGTTTGTATGTATTTGCTGGATTCTGTAGGTAACCTTCTTTATAAAATTAAACTGATTCAAACAAGGTAGGAAAATTCCCTTTACAGAAATTGAATTTTTAGTAAGTCCACGGAATATGTGATTTTTTTAGACTCTTTAGGTTTACCGTAAAAAAAATCCTAAAATAATAAGTCTGGATTTTTCAAAAATGAAATTTTCTAAATGTTACAAAAATCCTCAATTGCGTTTCTAAGAGTACAAGACGCGCTTCGAACAAGAACATTCTTTTTTTATGTAGAATCAAATATATTGCAAGTCTTGTATGTTCATTGATAGGTGTGAAATCTGCATTTTAAATTGATTTCAATAGTTGAGTAATTAATTATTGCTGAACGCTTTAGTTCACAATCTATATGTTGCTTGATGTATTCACCTAAGTCCGTCAGATAATATTATTATAATAACGATGCTAGATATTTTAAAAGTTTACGATGTGGCGTGTGAATGCCGCCGAAAGACGATTTTTGTGTTATACCACACAGGGAGGAATTAATACCGTGCTTTGCGAAAGATTATGTGTGGAGACCGTATCAGCTTATGAATGACATGTGGTTAGCTACGCACCGTCCCGAACTTAAAACAAGACGTCCAGAGGGAAGAGCCAGCAGAGCCACCAGCCGAATCAGCGCAATGCCAAGACCACAAGCAAAGTTTCAGCCAGCGATAGTCTGCGAGAAAATAATTCGTCTGATTAGCGATTTCATATATCATATATTGTTTTAATGTGTATTGAATAACGTTGTTTCTCCTTCTACCTTATTGCCAGCCTATATCCTATACTCACTAGCGTGTATAATTCTAACCTATGTTAGCCGGAGCTAGTTATACGCGCTCAATAGTAGTGACACCTGCGTTAGCCGGGGTATTATTATAGCTTACAGTGATTTTTTACCATACTATTCACTAGAGAGTACACTTCTAATCAACGTTAGCCGGAGTTAGTTTTAGTTGTTCGGAAGCGATAACACTTAGCCGGGGTGTTATTGAGACTGATAGTGGTTTCCTTTCCGTATCACCTACTAGCCACTAGAGTATATTATTCTAGCCTATGTTAGCCGGGGTTAGTTTTTGTCTCTCAGAAAACATAGCACTTAAGATACTCTGGGTTTTTGTGACCTATAGTGGCTCCTCGTATGCCTGTCGTTTTCGTTGCTCATATCGTGTTGCTCATATCGTGTATTTTGATTTACTTCCGCCTTCCCGTTATATAATTGACCCTTTGTACAATCGGCATGATTATTGTTGTATTATTTTGTCACCGCACTTTTACATTCACCGCTTTTATTTTGTTTTGTTATTATTATTAAAAACACGATACTGTATTCAAATCATTTAATTTAATCTTTATAATTATAAAAATAGTACTGGAATTGAAATTTGGGTGCGATTCAGCTTCACTCGTACATACCTAATGTGTGAACAAACGTTTGGATACAAAACATGTTTACATGTTGTAGAATACTTCAGAAGATAGCAAAATATATGCCTCTGTCGCGCATATATTTTGCAGTGCATTTATCTAGTAATAGAATGTTAGCCTTAATAGGTATTGAGTTCATTAAACGTTACATGTCTAAGCAAGTTAAAATTTTAGGCCACTTAATGAGGTGATCAATCGTATTAGTGAACAGTTTAGTTATCAACCTTAGATTTAGAACTCGAAGCCCAGGGATATTTTCTCTTTACGTCAAATCTTACTAATTGTTTTAATTTTTATTTTAAACGTGTTATCGAATTTTCTTGCACCAATGGCCTAATTTTGTGATTTTTAGAATTTATGTGTGGTAAAAATTATAATAAACGCGAATTAAATAAAGGAAAACCCTTATTAAGAGTGCAGCTTTAGACATATAATTGAATTCGTTAATTTAAATATTTCAATGAGACGACAACTCAATCTAACTACGAGACTGACGAGACATTCACAATGTTGATGAGACTAGCAGAACTTTTCAGATAAGTTTTGTAATTTTAAATTACCTAATCAACTCCAAATTGAACATATACTCTTAGTTAGAATTTTAAATTATATTTTGAAAATTACACGGATATCTGAATTTTTTTTTAATCAAAAAATTGTCTATAATTTACGAATATAAATAAATTTGATATAAAATTTTTTGATACAAATAAATATGTATCAAGAATTTAATGTCATCAATAGTTGACTGTGTCATTGTCTAATGAAAAACCAATAGTATTGTAATGCGGTCAAAATTGAAAGTATTCATTTCTATTAGTTCTATTGTAAATACTTTATATACTTTAACTACTCAGAAGTCATGGTGGCTAAATTCTAGGAAATATTTGACGTTATTATCTTACAATCAAATTAGTTGTATAAATCAAAATGATTTAGACTTATTAACAGATGATGTATGAATCTGATTTCATGATTAGTGCGTGTAAATTAAAACGTTTAAAAGAGGAACAAATAATTCGTTCTAATGATTACTGTCGTAAATTCCTATATCTTTGTGCGACAGATTCGTAAAATAAATCTGTTCGTATATGTTCTACTCTGGTCGTGAGAGATCTTTTACTGCTTTTTTCCCGATTTCTATCGCAGGTCCAAAAATCTTCAGCCGTGCAGCTCTAGGAGTGAGGTGCTTTGTGATGGTAATAGTCAGGATGAGAAATTGTATACCGGGTATAATTCTTTATAAAGTTATAACTAAGTGGAAGAACTAGAAGGTGAGCTACAGCAATAGCGCGAACAGCTCTTGGCTCACGGCCGAATGGGTTTTTCAGTTGGCGCCGGCAGTCGTTGGATTTCTTACTTTAAAAATAAACTAAAAGGTTGTGTAATGTTTTTCGCGATGTCTACTGCACAAATGTAAGTTTTTATTGCATTAATATTGATTGACTAGGTTGAAGATATCACACATTAAATGTTGAATTCATTCTTGTCGCTAATTTCATTCAAGGACTAAACTTATAAACAAGATAAACTGCTTACATTGAATTGCCAATTATTTTATTTATTCGAGAATTTCTGTTAAAATTTATCGCATCCTAATATTTATTGTCATAAACTCGATTCTAACTCTGAGCTACTTCTTAAATTATAATAAATAATTAAATAATATTTTCGATCCCATTCTGATAGTTGGGTGGGCAAAATATTAATGTGTTTGGTATAAGTAATGAATGAAAATTCAGGTGTTTCATTAACTGGTGTAAACGGATTATGACGCTGAAAAATTTTAATTCATTATTTCTCTCTCGGGCAAGAATTCGGAGTGCACACTGAAGACAAAGGAACACAGTGCATATTATCTTGATTTTTGAGTAAGTGGTTTTAGCTCATTTACCCTTCTCAATTCAGCCGCTCGTCTAACTCATGTCTTGTCTGCCTTAATAATGTGTTTCATGAATTTAGGGATAGATCCAGATAGATTGAGTATGACTCGAGAACTTCTTGTTCATTTTGGAGAAAATTTATCTCTCATTTGGAATAAGCCGAGCCACGACGTGTTTCATACCCTAATCAGCAAAAATAGTGCCAATGGCCTGAAGAAATTTTCCGGCTTTCTAAAAAAACTCTATATTATTGATGTGCTTGAGATTTAGATAAAACTGCTCAACCATTAATCTTTTATAACATTTTTACTGACTTCGTAAATGAAATTCCTTTGCTAACACAAAATTTCAGAAAAACCCTTTCCTCAATATTTTTGTTTATTGAGAAACGCAAAGTAGAGGAAAGTAACCGATTCACGGACATTTTTTGCTCAGTAAAGCCTAACGCATTCACAATTCCGATTACTTATTTGATAGAATGTGTTAGTATTCTATAAGATATTGATGAATACTTACGGGTCGATACTCGGGCACTTTTGCTCAGTAAGGTCCGAGACATTCACCATTTCGTTTACTTATTTAGTGCAATGTGCGAGGCTGATAGAAATCTAACGTAGGTAAGCAAACGTACGATTTTTGTTTTTTTTTGTCACTTAGTTATCAACATACTCCCCTTTCTAGGCAATACACTTTTCGAAACGACTTTCCAACTTCTTCATCCGTTCCGAAAAGTAACTTGGCACGAGCTCTTCAAAATAGTGGGAAGTTTCGTTCATCACTTTATCGACTGTTGCAAAGCGGCGTCCTCCGTGTCTTTTTCTTAAGTTTGGGAACAGAAAGTCGCAAGTCGCAAGGGGCTAGACTTGCTGAATACGGGAGGTGGTCGATCAATTTTGAGTGTAATTGGTTTAGTTTTGCCTGCACGATGGCCGCTCTGTGAGTGAGTGCGATGTCATGATTGAAGAGAACTTTATGCGAGCCAAACCAGGATGTTTTTTCTTCAATTCGGCGCCGAAATGGTTCAATAATGCTACTTAGTGAGCGCCTGGTATGGTTTTACCCTTTGTCGGGTAATGAATAAGAATAATACCTTTCCGATCCCAAAAAACAGTCGCCATCACATTACCGGTCGAACGGGTTGTTTTTGCCTTCTACGAGAGGCCTTCACCGCTATTTTTCCATTATTTTGGTAGTTCCTTCGTGTTCGTGTTCATCAACAGTGATGTACCGATGAAAAACTTCTTTGGATCACATTTTAGCTTCACCAAAAGCTTCTCCAAATCCCTCACAAGTGGGCGCTTGAATAACTTTTTCATATTCAAATATTTGTGTATGATGGCGTGTGCATGCTCAGTTGGTATGTTTGCACTAGCTGCTAGCTCATGCATTTTGATTCGACGTTTTGCTATTATCATGGATTTTTTTGTCGATTTCTGGTATAGTGACGATATTTGAGGGCCCTGGGTGATCATCATTAAAAGCACTCGTACGACCACGAACATATTCAGCTTTCTAAAATTTAACTACTGCTGGCAACGGTACAGACTCACCGTAAACAGCATCTCGCTCGGTTTTGATTTTTGCACTGTTTCTTCCTTTCTTGGGAAGGAACTTAGTCACTCAACGATATTCGGCTTTTTACATTTTTCACAAAAGACAAAAGTTGAGATGGCTGTAAAAACCAACAAATTGTTCTTTTTGGTTCCAATTTGGACAGACGACATGTGTTATGGCGTTGAACGGCAGATGTCAAAACGAATATGGCGTTCGTTGTTACGTAACTCCATCTATCAGAAGCTACATTTAGACCCGTATTGCGCTTATGGGTTGATTCTAGGACACTTGTTTCCTAATCGTCTGCATATCTTCGTAAATCTTAGAATCTCATGTTGATAGGAATGCAATCAAACATCTTGAGGTTCTGTTTCTTACTAACATCATTTTTTAACCCTAGATGTCTATAGCGTTCCAGAAGTAAGAATGATTGTATAAGAATGATTGTCTAAAAAACGTACCAGGGCCGTACAAAAATATATGCATAAATAACCAAAATGTTGTCTTGAAAATTATGAAGCTCCGAGAATTCACCTCTAAGACGAGTGAAAATTTGCATCCAGTGTCCCCTCTGAGATAGATATAAATAACTAAATTGCACATCACAACTGGATGCATTGCTAGAAAAAATTAAAGTTTATTTCAATTAGGCTTTTAAATAAGACGTTTCGGAAAGTTAAAAAATTGAGAAGGTTTGAGTTTGTAAAAATCATTTAAATGTGTTATATGTTTTGTAACAATATCTTATAAAAATTTTCTAAATAGGCTGGATTTGCTATAAATAATTCAGTTCTGAAATTTCTGTTTAGATTGGAGAGCAAATGATTGTATTATAGTTGAATAATAGAAACTTACGTAGGACTCGAAATAATCACATTGTTGGAGCTACGAGACCGGACAATGGAAAAATGGATTTCATTTATAACCTGCACATCTAGGAGTGTTTTGTCCAGTGGACAGAGAGTAATATGTTTCTTCGTAAATGAAAATTCTTAAGTACAACGAAGCGAAATGTTCGTAATTTAATTCTGTGAATGATCTAATCGATTTTCGGTTATAATAGTTTTATTAGTATTATATAGAAATTAGATACTGATTATGAATAAATTTAATATAAAAACTTGATTCTCCTTATTTTCCTGCCCGCGAAACTCTTGTTCAAATAAATCAGCATTTGATTGTTATAGCTTGTAATTGCACTAAAATCTTCAAAACAAAGTTATTGGAGAGAATTTAAGGGAGATGCCGAATGGCTCAGGAATAGAAGACGGTGGTTTGAGAGTTGTGGATGCTCAAACTTATTACGATAGGAAAATGAGATGCTGTCTATAATAAAAAAACGTTAGTTCCTGAACGAGACAGTTTGCCGATGCTCTGCATCTCCTCTACAACAACCTTTGAATCTTGCCGCAATTCGAAACATTGTTGCTCACATAAACGCAGTACGAGAGACAGAAGACAACCAATATCCAGAAATGGTTCTGTCAGGAGCAGTAAAGCACAAACTTAATAATTAATATCTTCGTTCATACCTATCCGGTACTAGTTCGTAAAAGCGAACTCTACGCAATACAACATGTGAAACCCAAGCGCCATGCTTTCGTTTATAAGAAAGAATGACCAGATAACTCGAAATGGGAAATTACAAACCCAACATATTTTTCCAAACAAACAGTTGACTTACCACTTATGAGTATGTAAGTATAAAAGTATGAGATCAAAAAAAAATCTTGGGCACCCCACAATGTTTCCTATATGTGTATTCAAGGACTAAGAGAGTGGTCAAATGGTGAATAACATTGTTTCATATTTGGCGTTTCGATGGTCTGACGAGAGCCACAAAATAAGAGTGATGACTTTTACTTTTGCTCAACCGGTGTTCATGGTTTCAATGAAAAGAATGGAAAGAACATCATCTGTCCAAATTTGCCATGGGTTTTACGTCCAGTCCCTCATGGTCCAAATGTATCAGTGCCTATGCAACTGGAACATTTACCTCAAGTAGATGGTTGAGAAACTGAATCAAGTGAAGAAACCGAACATAACGAAGTGAGTATGAACCTGGAAATTCTGCTCTACAACCATTTACACAAATTGAACTGAACGTCTTGATTCGCGGCTGACCAAAGAGGATTCAGAATTGCTTGGTTCACGGCTTGAAAATAAGAATTCCTTTTCCTGGTTCAGGTACAGAAAATAGATTTTATTCCATACTTTTCGGAAGAAGGAGTCCTTATATTCTGCAATGATGTGTGTGGACTGTTTAAGAGATTCAACATTTCGTTTGAAAACGCTGATTAGAGACTATTCATCGATTCGTCGAAATGAAGCCTTAAAGTTGTCCTACTTCCCAATGGAAACAGGTATGCATCAATACCCATAGGGCATTCTGTACACCTACAAGAACGGTATGACAATTTACAATTTGTTCTCCAGAAAATTAAGTACGGAGATTATAAGTGGATCCATCATATGTGGTTATCTTAAAGTAATATCGATGATCTTTGGACTGCAAGGCGGGTACATAAAGTTTCCTTCTCTTTTATGTGAGTGGGATAGCAAAGACAGGGAAAATCATTTGAAACAAAAAGATTGGCCACAACGATTGTATTGGTACCTGGAGTAAAATATGTGCTCCAAAAACCTCTCATCGAGACTACGAAAGTTCTATTTCCACCTCTACATATTAAATTAGGCTTGATGAAGCAATTTTTCAAAGCCTTACCAAAAGATGGTAAATGTTTCCAGTACATTTGTAACACATTTCCAGTCTTGTGAACACCAAAACTAAAAGAGGGTGTCTTTACGGGTCCGGACATTAGAAAACTTTGCAAAGATGGAAATTTTGAAAAAGAAATGGAAGTTGCTTAAAAATAAGCCTAGGCCGCCTTTAATGACGTAGTAATCAAGTTTCTGGGCAACAAAAATGATCCGATCTTCAAGTCTATCATTGAGAATATGCTGCAGAAGTACCAAAATTTAGGCTGTTCTATGAGTTTGACGGTTCATTTCCTACATTCACATTTGGACAAGTTCCCTAAGAATTTGGGTGCTGTTAGTGAAGATATGGGTGAGATATTCCATCAGAACATCAAAGAAATGTAAAATCGTTACAAGGAAGATGGAATACTACAATGATGGCGGACTATTGCTGGATGTTCCAACGAGATGATCCCAGAAGAGCACATGTACGGATAAGCCTGACACAGAGCATGGCTGGTCCAATGGCAGACGTCGACACAACGACTATAATCGTGAGTTTTTTATTTTCTATATTCTATTATATTATATCTATTATAAGCCACGAAACAAACCATTATTTGAAACAAATCTATTTCACTTTGTCATTAAGTCTCATATTTGTGAAATTTTTCGACTTGCAAAAACTTCTGACGTGATGAAAAGAAACTATGGTCATTTTCGGGATCAGCACACCACGATATCATGGATTCATGGATCAAAAGATAAAAAACAGAACCATCGGAGGCTTGTATTATCTGTAAATCCCTATTCAATAATTACTATTTCGTAGCAATTGTCTTGTACGATCTCTATGTATTGCTGTGTAGAGTTGATTAACATCTAGTATATAGTAATTAACATCCCCAAATAACATGGTATTAGTGTGGCCAGCTAGTATTTTTTCTAGAATATACAGGAATTTATAATAATGATGCAGGATGTTTTTTTATAGATGCAGCTGATTCTAACTTCTTGGAAGGGTAGTTTTACTAGTAAAAAATTATTACATTCTTTTTCCAGTTCTTCGATTATATTATATTCAATTGAATCTTTTAGAAAAAATCCTATGCCTCCTCCTCTGCTGACATCATGTGTTGAATGTATTCCTTGGTAATCAGTAATTTTAATCTAATCAGTTTCATCCCGATTTAGCCAGATTTCAGAGAGAAGAATGATATCCGGTTCAAATTCTATATTTAAAAATTGCACTTCATCTAATTTGTTTGTAATACTACGTATGTCTGAATGCTAATTTTATTTTATTTTTGAATTCTGCTGTTATGGTTTGTACTAAATTGTTGTTATTTTCTGTGCCTAGGTGACAAAGAATGTGCTCCGTATTATAGCTTTTCTACTTCCTTCATGGATGTTATTTGTGTTTTCCTCGCGAGGAATATTATAAATTTTTCCGTGTGTACACCAAGCAAATTTGTATTCTTGCTGTCCTTTAAAATCTCGCACAGATTTTAATAAGAACTAGTTGTATACCGGTCGTTCTTCGTT
>WYDF02050366.1:0-12121 GCA_009867245.2 Adranes taylori
CAATATTAGAATACATCAAGCAGCCATCTTATACATTGGGCGTTGATATTAAGTTTGTTAATTAAATGTTTTAGTTCGCCGTAAAAGATTATGATTTAACTTTTAGAAGAGTTTTCTTTTAGTTTGAATTCAGTGCTCGTGAATGATTATTATTTAAAAATTATAGTGTATGCCAATAACTATAAAATGAACTTTTAGGTTAGTTTTGTTTCCAGTTTGGATTCAGTGTTCGTGCCTAAAAGATTCAAAGTGCGTAATAATATAAATATGCCTGAATCTTCGAATTTTATAATTACTCCCCAAAGAAAAGACAAAAAGAAACATTTTAGTGTAGAAGAATAATAAATGATATTGAATGTGTACAAAAGTCAAATAATCGCCAATCCAAACAATGTAATTCATAAAATTGTGTCACCGTATTACCGGTGTTTGTTCTGCTTCAGTATATAACATGTAGAAAGAATATAAGGAAAAAAAACTTTAGCGTCTGCCAAAGAAAGTAGTACGCGTAAAAAATTATTAGATTAAATCGACGATTTTGACAGGAATGCCATAAGGAATTTTTCATGAATTTTTCTTTCGAAATGAAATACCGATTATTGATAAAGTTTTGGATATAATAAATTCAGATAAGGACCTCCAGAATTGTAAACCAACCACGTTTTACCAAATTTTGAAAAAAACTAAATTTTAGATATGTTCGTAGGGGAAGAAACAGTCTACTGATTGATAGATAAGATATTTTAGTTTGGAGAAGAAACTAGTTAAAGCAAATCAAGCAGTACCAGCAGAATAAGAGGTGTATCTATTATCTAGACGAAACATGTATCAATGCAGGTTATACAAAACAATCTATATGGACCTATTTGACCGTAGAATCTTCTAGTCAAGCCTTCTTATGCGGACTATCAACCGACCGGCTTAAAAAATCCATCTGGTGAAGGTAGAAGAATAATTATGTGCTATATTGGGAACGAAAATGACTTTTTTGCTGATGGTCTGTGGTGCGTCGTGTTAAAGAAATCAGGAGACTGTCATAAGGAAATGAAAGTGCATCATTTGAAAACTGGTCTAAAAAAATCTGGCTGAAATTAGAAAAACTGCTGTAATTGTTACTGACAACGTACCGTACCATTCAAGGAGAATAGAAAAAATTCCGACTACGGCTACAAGAAAAAGTGAGATTCAAGAGTGATTAAGACAAAAAAAACATAATTTTTGAAGAATATCTCTTAAAATTGGAATGACTTGCTATAGTTAATCAACATAATAAGAATGTTTTATAAGCATGCCGTTGATGATATGGCTGGAAGACATGAGAAATTTGTGTTTAGACTTTCGCCATATTATTGTGAACTTAATCTTATTGAACCTATCTGGACTGATATAAAAAATTATGTAGTGAGAAATAATAAGTCTTTTTGAAAGGATGTGAAGGAATTGTTTACAAAAGGTATAGCAAAGGTGACAGCAGAAAAATGGAGCAACTGCGTGAACCATTTTCAGTATAAAGTTGATACACAAATGTGAGAATTGGACAATATTATAGAGGTAAACATTCAACCAATTATAATTAATCTTGGAAACGATGAAGACGATGATGATTCGAATGACTCTCCATAATTTGTAAATTTGTGTAAATATTATCACATTAATTAAATTATCTTAAGTGATTTGTGATACGTTTTATAATTACTTCTTGTTCTATCCTGTATTATGATTACATTTTTACAAAAGTTTCTTTGTAAAGTAATTATAATTATATTTATTAAACTGTTTGAATACGGTCCTGACTTGTGAACACGTGCGTTTGTTTATGTTTGTTCTATCTCTTATTTGCATATAGTCTAGTTCCCGATTTTGGAGTTCTATTTTGAATCACATGTATTTGAGTAGCTTTATTTCTCTTTCTACCTCAGCAGCAACCTTCTTCCTATTCAATGGGGCGTATAATTCTAACCTACGTTAGCCAGGATTAGGTTTAGGCACTCAGTAGCAGTAACGCTTAAGGTTAAAGGTCGGGGTGTTTTCGTAGCTTATAGTGATTCCTTTCCATTCTACTAATTGAAGTGTATAATTCTGACCTACCTTAGGCGGGGTTAGTTTTAGTCTTTTAGTCGCTGGGTAGCGATAACACCTACGTTATCCGGGGTGTTATTGTAGCTGATAGTGGTTTCCTTTCCGTATCACTTATTACCCACAGGAGTATATAATTATGGCGTACGTTGGACGCAGTTAGTGTTCGTCACCCAGAAAACATAATAGCTACACTAATCGGGATGTTAGTGACCTCTAGTGGGCTCCTAAATTCCTACTGTGTCCGTTGTTGATATTGTGTATTCAAATTTAACTTCCCGTTGTATTATTGACTATTTATACATGGTTTCCGCATCATTACTCTTTTATTATTTTATCACCGCAAATTGGTATTGCTTTACATGCATCGCTTTTATTTTGTTTTGTAATTATTTTTACCGTACATTTGTACTGTCTTACATGCATCGCTCATCTATATTGATTTGCTTATGATAGAATTGTTATTGTTTATTTGCATAAGCGGCAATTATACGATGCTTTTTTACTAGAGGCTAGCAAAGTAGTAAACTAATCGCATACTCCACTAGCGGTATTACCCGATTACTCGCAGCGAATTTACTAGCAGGAGAGTAAACTACAACCTGACCTCTTTCCGTCAAAATAAATTGTTTGTGAGTAGTAAAAGTGACAACTCTTAAATGAAGTATTCAAGAAATTTCAAGTTTTCTTAAAATTTATGAGAGTTATGTTTTATTGTGGAATATTCAACATAAAGATTATTTAAATAGGCGGCCATTCTCAGCGGAATGGCCATCCTCATTACAGTATCTCGCTTTTTAATTAAATGACTTATCATTTCCAATAGTTCTTCAAACTTTTCTGGGGTCATTAAATAATTGCAGTACACAGTTGGATCCCCATTTGCTAATTCTTTTGTTAGAGTAGCAGATGTGCCTAATTTTTGTCTTCGACCATGGCAATTCTTTGTCCATTTTCGTTTTTTGTTTTTATTGTCAATTACGATTCTTAGTTCTTCTGGTAAAATAGCAATAGTTAGAATTACACCAGCTTTAATAACTTCAGTCCAAATTTTCCAAACAGTTTCGAAACAGCTGATAATGGAAAAACATTAGCTTCTTACTAGCATCTATATTAGTAAATGAATCTAGTTCATTAGCAGATAGTAAACTAGTGAGCTAGTAGCTAGTAAAATTGTGAAGTGATTTCAACTTTCCTATCCACTATCATTACTAGCAAACTCTCCAGCTAGTTCACTAGCTACTTCAATTACACGTTGCTTATTTTCTAGTTGCTAGTAAATTAGCCTGATAAAAGCTAGTGAAGAATATCATATAATTGACGCTTAATCGCCATTGTTGCGCCATTTATTGAATTTGACATTTGTTTATTATTGACATTTCATTGTGCATTTCTAGTTCTTCTTTTATTTACATTGTCTAAGAAGACCAATAGACTTTATTTTGTAAAATAGTTAATGCTGTTTAATTAATTAGCAGTTAGAATTTCTTGCAGCTGCCCACCAGAACACGAGCATCTGAACTACTTACGTACTCGTAGCTACTCGTGCTCTCAGAGCCCACTGAGGACCGGTGAAACAAGAGGAACAGTTAGAGCGTGCGGTCTTACATTAAACTGACCTCGTGTTCAACTAAAACAGAACTGAACTAATCGAGAATTCATATTTCCGAAAACTGTTATATTCTGTATTTAGATATTTGTTTGCGCCATTTGTGGCCATTGCTAGGACTCTCCGTTAGAAGGGTCGCGATCGAGAGTCTGTCACACCGGCTTTCTTCTTTGGATCACTTCCTCTGTACCCTTTCCTTTATCTTCCCCAACTATACTTCCACTACTGCTATAAAATTTTCAATACTCATATTCTTCTTTAAGTTCCTCTTTAAAACAGTTCAACAACAGAAATATCTCAGGATTGATACCTGTCAGATATATAGATATTTGATAGCTAGATGTTTAATTTACATAATGTTCTATATTCCGAAATTCGGTGACAGTTTTATACATTATTTATTTTTACATATATAGAGAATTTCCAACCATTTTTATTGCCGACTATTTTATTTACTTTGAAAAATCGTTATTATTTTTGAGCTCTTAGCCATATACACTCATCATTAGTTTCAATACATAAGGAGTGTATATACGCTAATAATTTGCTTATTAAAGGCCCGCGCAGCCTGATAGCTGGAGATGCAATTTTTAATTAGTGTTTTCGTATCTTCCACGAGCATTTCGCGTTTCTAGAAGTCTCGAAATAAACAATAAAATGTCCAGATATTGTCAGTAATTTAAATAGCGCGGATAGAGTCAGATAATTTATTGTATTAAAAAAAAGAACATAATAAACCACTTGCATACTTGAATACCACTTGCCGCTTGTCGATCCAAATTTATCGCTTTATTGCAATTCTCATGACTGCATGCATTCGCATGAAGATTGCTGGCGAGAGAGAACGTTTTGATACTCAAAGAAAGAGATTTGATATTAGAAACCTTTGTATTATTATTGAGTAAAGAATGAAAACTGCAGGAAAGAATATGCAATGGAAATAGGGAAGCGGTTTAAGAGCCTTAGGGTGGATGATGAAAGTGATATAGAAGAACATTGTTTAAAGGTAAAAACAGCCTTCACAGACACACACAGCTGAACGAGTGCTTAGCTCGTAAATTTCGAAAGAAAACTTGCTACAGGAATGGAGACAGGGACTTCTCATCAAATTACCCAAGAAAACGCAAAGTACTATTTGTCATATTTGGAGAGGAATCACCGTTCCATCAATTTCGAGTAAAGTGTTGTCGCGGGTGATACTCAACAGAATCAAAGCACAAGTGAAAACACAAATAAGAAAGGAGCAAGCACGGTTTAGAAGTCGTCGTTCTTTACTGACCAAATTAACACGCTTCATATTATTATTCAGTCACAGTCAAATGAATTTATCACTAGCCTTCATCTTCTGTTCATAGATTTCGAAAATGCATTCGACTCCGTTAAAACGGACAGTCTGTAGAAAGCCTTCAAAGCCTTGTCTGTAGAAAGCCTTGCGGAAATACGGGATACCAGACATGACAAAGAAATTAAAGAAACATACAACAAGTACACATGCCTATCATCCACGGGGGGAAAATCACGGAATAATTCGCAGTCAAGTCAGAAGTTCGCAAGGGATGTATTCTGTTCCTTACAATCTTCCTGGTGGTTCTGGATAAGGTGACCAGGAAAGTCACGGATGGAAAAAAGAAGGGCATACAGTGGAAGCTGACTGAACGATTGGAGAATATAAACTTTGCAGATGATATCTGCCTACTCTCACAGAACCATCTAAATATGGAAAAGAAACTCCAAGACCCCGAGTGCAAAGTCAAGATGGTGGGCCTGAAAGTAAACTCATCCAAGACAAAGATTATAAAGATAAACACAAGAGATGTAAAAACACTGAGAGTGAACAATGAGGGCATCAAAAATGCAGAAGAGTAAGCATAGTGCCTTCGGAGCATAGTTACCCATAATGGTCATGCAGCTACAGATATCAGATCAAGAATCCGAAATGCAAATCAGGCCTTTATTCAGCTGTATCCACTCTGGAGGGCAAGAGGGATTTCAACAACGGCCAAACTCGAAATATTTAGAACCAATCTGCATGAAGTGCTATTCCAAGTTTGTGAGACTTGGCAAGTCATCTCCAAAATCAACAGTAGCTTGCAGGTCTTCCTAAGTAGATCTCTCAGAAAAATTCTCCAAATCTTCTGGCCAAATGTGGTATTTAACGAAGATCTTTGGAACCAAACAGGAGAGGAATCCATCTCCATTCAAGTCAAGATAAAAAAAGTGGAGGTAGATTGGTCATACCCTCCGGAAAAACCAAGATGCTGTGGAGAGACAAGCTTTGTTCTGAAATCCCCAGGGAAAAAGGGAACATGGAAGACCAAAGACATCATGGAGAAGGAAAGTAGATGAAGAGGCAAAGAAGGAAGGAAAGACTTTTCCAGAGCTGAAGGTCTTCGCTAAAAATAGAGTACGATGGAGAAAATTTGTCGAAACCATATGCTCTGAATAAGAACGAAAGGAATTAAGTAAGTAAGTAAGTCATCCATTTAGCTGTTTGTAAGCGAAATATTCTAATTGGCTGGGTTTTAGAAATCAGCCCGAATAGATAAAATATTTAAATAGATTAAGAATTATATAGATTGTATTACTGTTAAGTAAGTTAATTATTTTGAAAACTGAATATTGACGTTTAGGAAGTTCAAATTGGCTTAACAAATGGATTAGGTAAGGGACCTTCCATCTTTTAATCCTTTGAACTTCTTAAACGACAATATTCAGTTTTCGAAATAATTAACTCACTTATTTAAACAGAGTTTTGTGCAAGAGGATTATACGACGTAAATAACATTTATTAGATGCTGTCCCCCAAATTCTGGCGCTGCAAACCTGAAAGAGACCGATATTGATTTCAAATCTTTCCAGTTGAGTCTCTTGGAGGGTGAAGAAATGAGACACTGACAAGACAAAATAAAATAACACTTGCATAATAAGGACAAAAATGAGGAAGTAAGGTAAGGAAAAAGATGAATCTTAATGTAGAACTGGGAGAAACTACTTTGCTGAGAAACACATTAATGTTGGATACAAATACGGAACATATTTATGTAATTATTTTAAATACAAGAACATATGGATAGGTAATATATTTGTTGAATATATTTCTTAAAGTTATATGAGCATCAATTAAATAAAATTTTTCTTTATCTTAATTTATTTAACTAATTTATATAGCCTCTCACAGCATTGCATTAAAAATATCAAGTAAACGTACATTTTAAACATCAATAAAGTTTGAATGAATTCTAAAATTATTTCTTTGCCTCTATCCATTTTCCACGATAATTGTATATAAATGATAAATAAAATTGTTGACTTACAACTTGGTCTATATTAGCAAACTGTCCATTTCCAGCTGAAGCATAAATAACATACGAATCACCATCATAGAATGTACCATAATTATCTCTTGGCAACGAAATTAGCGATAATTTCTAAAATAAAATAGAAATAGAAATAAGAAAGTTTGATTGATCTGTTGATTGAAAATTAAAAATATTGATTTCAGCGGAGGGAGGGACTGAGGAGGAGAGAGAGACAGAGAGAAAGAGAGATAGAGCTGGGAAACCTTTAAAATGAATAAATAATTAGGTGTTACTTTTTACATATTGTCACCTTCAATTTTTACTAGTTTGTTCTAGTTTGCTACGTTAAACAAAGATTTTAGAACCACTACCTTCAGTTTGTCATAGAAGAAACTCATTCCACAGTTTATCCAACTTTCTTCAAATTGTTACCTTCCACAAAGTTTCTTTTGTTCAGTTTCTTACCTTCAACAGTTTAAACTTCCAACTGATATATTAGAATTTGTTTCTCTAATTTTTTAGTAGACGATCTCCTTGGTTTGTTTCTTACTTTCAACAGATATATGGGTGCTAGTTTTTCCAGTTTGTTATCGGAGAGCCCCTTTCTCCACCTTTCTGCAATTTGCTACGTATAAAAGAATTATTTGAACAGTATCGTTTGTAACCTTCAACAGTTTGTTACTTTCAGAATTTTATCTTCAGCCAAAATATAAGAACGGTGCGATTCTCAAATTTGTTATTTTCGACACTTTGTATCACCAATTTATCCCAAACTTTTACTTCATATAAATATATTAGAACCAGTTTCTTCGCCAATTTGTTTTATGAGAAACTCTTTTATGTCTGTTACATTCAACAGAAATATACACTATCTCCAGTGTATCCATCTTTCCTCCCATCTCCAGTGTCTCCAGTATATCCATCTTTACCCTTTAGTACAACAGAAATGTTAAAACGATTAGTTTCGTCTAGTTTCTTTCTTTCATCAATTTGATACCCCAGTTTATTAACTTCAACAAAATATGAAAACTAGTTTCCCTAGTTGGTTACAAAGACACTCTTTTTCGACTTTGCCTACCTTTCTCCAGTTTGTTACCTTTCAACGAAATATTAGTATGGTTTGGTTTGTCTAGTTTTTTAACAGTGTGTTACCCACAGTTTATTCCAGTTTGTCATTTTAAACAAAAATATTTGAGCCAGCTTCTTCAGTTCTTTACTGGATAAAATCTTTTCCAATTTGTCTACTATTCTCCAGTTTGTTACATTAAACTCTGCCGTTTGCCATTTTCTCCAATTCGCGTCCTGCTCTAACAAAAATGTTAGAATAGTTCGATTTGTCCAGTTTGTTACCTTGCACTGAAATATTAGACCCAGTACTTCCAGCTTGTTACTGGAAAAACTCTATTTCTAATTTGTCCATCTTTTTAAAAATTTTGCCTTTGATAGTAATATTATAATGGCTTCAATAGATTGGTACTTCTTGTCTGTTCCAGTATGTTATGATATATTATATCCAGATTTTCCAATACTGGAGAATGTCTCACAAATTTGTCCATAGCTATTAATTTATTACCTTTAACAGAAATATTAAAACGGTTTGGCCTTTCCAATTTGTGACTTAAAACAGTTTGTTATCTCCAGTTTGTTACTGCTTGCTATCTCCGACAGAAATATAACTACTTTCTCCAGTTTGTTTTAAAAAACACTTTTCTAATTTGTTCTTTTGTACCCAGTTAACTATCTTGAACTGAAATATTTCAATTGTGTGGTTTGTCCAGTTTGTTACCTTCAACAGTTCGGTACCTCCAAGTTGTTCCAGCATATCTTGAATAGAAATATTATCAGCAATTTCTCCATTTTGTTACTGGAGCGTCTGGTTTATATCCAGTACAAGAGGATTGGTTTATTCATTTCTACTTTGCTACCTTCGAAAAAATTAGAACCTCTTTCTGCAGTCCTCTAGCTTGTTACTGGAAATAGTTTTTCTCCATTTTTTCATCGTTGTCCAGTTTCTTACCTTCAACAAAAATACTAGAAGGGTTTGGTTTGTCCAGTGTACTACCTTCAATAATTTGTTATCTCCAGTTTATTTCAGTGTGATACCTTCAACAAATTTGAAAATTGGAGAACCAGTGGTTCTAGTTTCTTACTGGAGAAACATGTTCTGCGGTTTGTCCATTTGTATCCAGTTTGATACCTTGAACTGAAATATTAGTCCGGTTTATCAAGTTTGTTACGCTCAAAAGAAATATTAGAACCAGTTTTTCCAGAGAAACTTTGTCAATTTTTCCAGTTTATTACAATCAGTTTCTGGAAAGACTTTTTCTACAATTTGTCTATATATGTCCAGTTTGATACCTTCAAGATGAATATTAGAAGGGTTTGTCCTGTATGCTAACTTCAACAATTTGTAATTTCCAAATTGTTTGAACAAAAATAATGAGATCCAATTTCTCTAGAGTCTTACTGGAGATACTCTTTCTGTTGTTTGTCCATTTGTATCCAGTCTGATGCTTTGAACTGAAATATTCGACAACCTGGTTTATCCAGCTTGTTGCCTCTAGATTATTCTACTTTGCTACTTTCAAAGAAATATTAGAATCTCGTCCTGCGGTACTCTAGTTTTTTACTAGAGAAACGCTTTCTTCAGTTTGTCTATCGTTCTACTGTTTGTTAGATTCAACGAAAATATTAGAGAGGTTTTGTTTGTCCAGTGTGCTACCTTCAACAATTTGTTATCTACAGTATGTTCCAATGTGATATCTTTAACGAAAATATGAGATCCAGTTGCTCTACTTTTTTACAGGAATAACTTTTTCTGCGGTGTGTTCATTTGCATCCAGTTTGATACCTTGAACTGAAATATTACAAGCACCTGATTGATCCAGTTAGTTCCAGTGTGATACTTCCAACGAAAATATGAAAACCAATGTTTCTAGTGTCTTAGTGGCAACTCCGTTTATGCTGTTTGTCCACTTGTATCCAGTTTGTTACCTTGAACTGAAATATTAAAGCAGTGCAGTTATCCAGTCTGCTACTGCAATTTATTGTAGTATGCTCTTTTAATGAAATAATGGAACCACTTTCTCCAGTTCTTTAGTTTGTGTCTGAAAAATTTTTTCTACATTTTCCATCTTTCGCCAGATTTTTATTTAATAGAAGTATTAGAAAGGTACACCTTGCCCCGTTTGTTAACATCAACAATGTTTTTCCTTCAGTTTGTTATTATTAGCAAAAATATTACAGCCAGTTAGAACAATTAGTTTTTGGAGAAACTCTTTCTACAAGTTGTTCCTGCTGCAACTATTTTTTTGTTTCTTTTTCTTTTTCCGATTAATTACCCTCTACTGAGTGAGTTTTCGCCTTGGAACGTTTTGGTTTGTTCAGTATAAATATTTCAATAAATATTTCAATAAATATTTCAGTAAAATATTTTAATAAAATAAATGTTTGAACTAATCCCTCCATTTTTTACTTAAAGAATCTCTTTCCCAGTTTGTTCATCTTTTTTCAGTTTGTTACTTTCAACAGAATTATTAGAACAATTCGGGCAGGAATTATTTGCATGAGTTATTTTGAAAAAAAATAATTTCAAGACTATCTTCTTTATTTGCTTTGCTGAGTTTATTGACAAGCAACTCAATTTTGTCACCCCATGAGTGAGTTTAATATTGTCTTAAAGATAAATCTAAAGCGGGGTTTCAGACCTGAGCCGCGTGGACCTTTAAAAGCCCAGAAAACAATTTTTCGAAAAATGTCCAGAGAAATGTCCGGAATGGAGAAGGATTCCAATGTTATTATTCCTTATGTAGGTGCACTTCATGATTTTGCAAATTCTAAAAAGAACCATAACCACAAAATATTAACAACTCCTGGTCTAAAGTAAATCAATGGTAAAACTTGCAACGAATAATATGTACTTACCTCGATCCGCCAAATATAGAAACCGGTACTGTTCCGCTGGATTTTCCGAAAAACTGGATCTACAGTGCCATTTGTTGATACACCATTTATATAACCATCAATATCATCCTATAAAAATATTAATATATTAAACAAAAATTCGTGGACGTGTTCGCCACCCCATTCTTCATATAATGGAAGTCCTATGTTTGGTTAAATCTGGCATAAAACAAAAGTTGAACCATTTAATTTTGACTGTCACCTTATAATTCGTAAATTCAATTTGCACAATAGTTGTTTAGGGTAAATTAAATAAAACTTGAGTGTGTTTAAAATCACCTACCCATTAATCCCCCGGTTCCCGTACTTGCTACGGCGCGTACAGTTCTGCTGTCCGATTTGCCACGGTCAACGATCGCTCTTGACTCTTTTCTTGACTAATTTCTAAAATAGCAGTCTGGCGTGCAAGTCTGACGCCTTGCCTACTATAGTTTTAATAGTTGTTGATAATAGTTGCAAGAATTGATTTGATCTGATTTGAACTGATTTTATCTTATTTGAACTGATTTGAACTGATGTGATCTGATTTGAATTGATTTAATCTGATATGAACTAATTAGATTTGTTCTGATTTGATATGATTTGACATTATTTGATCCGATTTCATCTGATTTGAACTGGTTTGACCTAATTTGAACTGATTTCATCTGATTTGTACTGACTTGATCTGATTTATACTGATTTGAAGCGATTTGTACTGTTTTGGTTTGATGTCAACTGATTTGAACTAATTTAATCTGATTTGATATTATTTATCTGATTTAATCTGATTTCAACTGATTTGATTTGAGTGACTTGACCTGATTTGAACTAATTTGATTTGTTCTGATTGGATCTGATTGGACATTATTTGATGCAATTTCATCTGACTTGAACTGGTTTGACCTAATTTGATCTGATTTCATTTGATTTGAACTGACTAGATCTGATTTATACTGATATGAACTGATTTGATCTGTTTTGATCTGATTTGTATTGTTTTCGTTTGACTTGATCTGATTTGAACTCATTTAATCTGATTTGATATTATTTGATCTGATATAATCTGATTTCAACTGATTTGATTTGAGTGATTTGACCTAATTTTAACTAATTTGAACTGATTTGATTTGATTTGATCTGATTTGACCTGATTTGACCTGATTTGATCTGATTTGATCTAATTTCATCTAAA
>WYDF02050377.1:0-12120 GCA_009867245.2 Adranes taylori
ATATGTTCGCGCTCGCCGCCGGTCTCTCGTCACTCTGTGCTATTTCCATTATGTTGTTTTTTTAAATATATAATTATAACCTAGGGAGGGTAATAGTAAAAAAGACTTAGAGGGAAACTCTACACTAAACGCTTTAGCAAAGGTTATCGATATTTTTCGACTAGTTCTCGTATCATATTGGTATTGTTTAATATTGAATTAAATCCATCCGGCACAATTACCGATTTTTATTATGTTATATGTTTCAAATACAATAAACAGTAAACATCTGTGGAATGATAAACAATAACTCCTACAATCAGTATCTATTGCAAAATATTTATGAGTATTTGTTTTTATTATCTTTTTTGATGAAGTCAGGTGAAGTAATTAGACGTATTATGGTATCTTGATGTAATAAATTTAAGTAATTCTTTTGAAACATTACTTATTTGTTTTAGTAAATATGCTTGATATTAAGCTAATTATTATATCATATCACATTTAAATCTTGTAATAGTATGGTCAAAAGCATAGTAATCAATCAATAAAGACCAACTCCAGAGTTTTTGCATTGCCACACAGTTTCACTCGTTTTAGACTGTATACACAACATACCGTTTGGTGGCTTATTTGTTTTTGTCTGTTGAGAGAATATGCATTGGGAAGTGAACCCAGATTTTGCCTGCAATCTTATGGGAAGGGTGCTGGATGAAGAAAGGTGGCCAAGGTACTCTAATCGAGTACTCTGGCAGCTGTACCGAATCCAGCAGCTGATGCGCAATATTAATCCTGAAATCAGAATAATTTGATTTCTTCTTCCCAGTCATATTGTGATACACTGAAAAAATTGAAAATACACATGTCTAGAGGTATAGAAAAATATTTTTCGTCGCCTGATGGTTGTCACCTGATCTTTAAGACCAACCCCTCCCATATACTTCTTATATCCAAAGACACTTAGCTTTTTGATCTCCTCTCGTGGTTCCTGGCCTTTTATTCTTCTCAGCGTCCCTGTTGCTCTGATGTCAGCTAATTTGTGTTTAGATGCGAGGAAAACACTTCTTTGTTATCCTTCCACTACATCACACAAAATATTTTTAGCAAACCATATTTCATGCTCTCCTTCTTTCAGTTTGCATGTATTTATAGATCTGCGGAGAATACCAATTATCTATCAAGAGGGTGTGACTTCGGTCCAAAAGCCTAGTGTGTCATTATTAGTGTCACTTTCTTCGCTAATATCAGCGACGAGATTCACTAACACTATCACTACAACTTTGTTCAGATTCATTACTAGAAAAATTACTATCATCATTATCACTATCTGAAACACTATTTATAAGCTTTCTCAAACTTTCCTTATTATCACATCTTTTTGCCGTCATGATGGCTACTGAGATCAACGGACAAGAAACGAACACGTGCATGAGGTCAGACTAGGGGAATTACTAAAATTTCATGTCAGCTCTTCAATTTAGAATCCATACAAAGGACATCTATGAGCTAGCAAGAGAACTACATGCACTTATTAAAAGTACTGTAGCATTGCAATCTGAGGTTGACGTATGATAAATATCTCAAAAAATCGTATGATGACCTATGGACGTCATATGATTCGGATGGTTAAGCAAGACGACGACGCACTTGCCTTAAACGAGCAAGCTTAAAATTGCATTAATGTGTATAGTTGCAGTAGGTGCATGAGTTGAGCTTAAAATTGGTCTTGAAAGTTTTTCCCTTTGCATAATTGCAATGAGGCTTTTTACTAGAACTTTCTACATGACACAGACAAATTAAGGGTGACTTTTCATTTTTTAATAGATCAAAGTTCAAAATTGTTTGAATAAAGTAATTTAATAAAAAAAGGATTTTGTAGTTTTCATGTATAAGAAAATAGACGAATATATAAGAAATATCCTTGTCTGTAGCAAATATGATCGAAGGACTGGACTGCCATAATAAACATAAAACATGTATACTCAAAATAATTCCAAAAGTTATTACACTTGCAAAAGACTGCAGCCAAACGTTTTCTGGAGTACTTAATCTTATAAAGATCCAAAGTCATTATGTTTTAGATTTTGTTAACACATAATTCACCAGCTGCGCAATTATTTAACAGCCGTTAGTTCATAAGAAAATCTGTATAGGTGGAGGTGTACCTCGATATTTATCTATTTCCTTGTTCTTTTCCTTTTCCTTTCTTCCTCTTTCTTATCTTGCATCCCTATGACTTAGATCCCCTCACTAACCCCATTTCCCTAAATCCGCATCCCCACCTTCTGTTACATAACGTTTCTCACTTCCTCTGCATCCCCTCTATGACCCCTCCTCCCATGATTCTATTCTCATTCATTTCCACTTTGCGTTCCTCCACTATTTCTGCTATACAGACTTTCCACCAGCATTTATCACAGTCACATCTTCCTCTTATTAATCTTAAAGTATTATTTTTTCCATTACTTCTATGTCCCTTGCTCCATGTCTCATATGCATCCTCCAGTTACCCGCTATCATCCTTTGTTCACCCATCATAGAGTAATTTAATATTTCTTCACAACATTTCTTCACATGTATACATCCAATACTCGCACGTTTCTTCCTCCTTCCCACGTATTCTACAACTTCTTTCCATATCATTCTTTGCTCGCTACCACATCTAAACTTTGCTACCATCCTCTTTTCTTTCGTACTTCTTCCCGATCTGAAATACTCTTATAAATCTCTACTGAAGTGTTTGAAATTGTTAAATTTTCCTAAAATTTACGTCGAGTAGAATCGGTTACAAAATTAGGCAATGTTGTGAGAACCGTTTACAACTTCAACAATACTGAAATATCAGATTTAATTTAAAAAAACTTGGTGCAACTATGCGTTAGAAACATATCCAGCCAAATACGAGGGTGGTTTAACATAAATCTAGCCTTTGATAAATAGAATTTTTCGTTGATACGTCACTGTTGATCCATTACTACACGCGGGAGTGAGGGAATAGTCAAATCAGTAGAGAAAAAGTGGCGAAGGCTCACGAAAGAATGCGAAGACAACCCGATCGGCCGGTAAGGTGATGGCGACTGTTGGTGATAAATGCCTTTTGGAATGCAAAAGGCATTATTCTTATTGATTACTTGATAACGGGTAAAACTGTAACAGACCAGCATTATTGAACCGTTTCAACGCCGAATTGAAGGGAAAACGCCCTGGTTTGGCACGCAAAAAGTTGTCTTCCATCATGACAACGCAAAATTGAGCAAATTAGGCTACGAATTGATCGACCACCCTTCGTATTCATCAGATCTAGTCCATTGCAACTTCTTGCTGTTCTAAAACCTAAAAAAAAAAATGAATCGTCGTTTTGACGACAAACGATGAAGTGATGACCAAAACTTTCCACTATTTTTAAAAGCTCGAGTGAAATTACTTTTCGGAAGGGACGAAATAGTTTATTGCCCTGAAAGGAGACTATGTTGAAAAATAAATGATAAAAAACAAATATGGTACGTTTTGTTACTTAAGGTAGATTGGCATCAAACCACTCTGGTATTATATTATATAAACTCACACAGATAGTATACATATAAATAAACTAATAAAATTATTTATTATGCAGTGAAGTTGTTGATGTAAATCAACTCTTATCAAAAATTACATATTGAGTATTTACCTTTCGTCTATATTTTTCCTGATATCGCAGAAACTAAATATTTGTTCATCGCATAACAAGATAATGATATTAAAAGAGTGTAACTTATATGTTAAGCAATCTAAATAGACATTTTTATATACACATTTCTTGGAACTTAGATCAATTTAACCCATCATCGCTCGCGTTCCTTTAACTTAAACCATTACTTAAGTAAACTTTATCCAAAGTAAATTATCTTGAGTAGACTTTTTTATTTTGCTTGAAATACAAATAAAATTTATTAGGAATATGCTTATTTATCTAGCAAATTATTAAAAAAAGTTTCTACTTCGAAAGCACTAGCATAGTTTTCTATCTTCATGGAAGCAGGAAGATAATAGTTATGTAGGCACGTGTGCAATATATGCAGCAATACCACGCACACATTTCTCCACAGCACACATAGTCAACACAAGCATCGAATAACACAGATACGCCACCAAAAATAGGCAGATGCATGGTACATTATTCATTACAGTTCCAGTAGAAAATATGATTAAGCAACATGCGACCTTGACGTAATAAGTGGACGGGATTTATCTGACCACTGGCATACCGCATTGATTTTTCATATCGCACAAACATGCACAACGCGTCTGATGCAAAGCGCTGATCATTTCGATTGTAATAAATACCACGAAACCAGAATTCCCATCCCTACAAATTATTAGATAAAGTTTTCCAGAAATCAGTCCTTTTAAGGTTTAGATGAAACGACAAGAGAACATTAATGAACTACGATTATATCCTTACCAGGATCATTCCAGGATTATATCCTTACCAGGATCATACAACAATATTCTCTCTCAGTAGGCGAAACGCAATTTTTACAAAACTGATTTGATTTTTTTTTCATTTTGTACGTACTCAAATTCCATATTTTAAAAATTCAAATCAATCTGTATGTTAGTTCGCATATTAATTAGTTAATATTAATGAATATTGCAGTATGCTTCAGTGTTGGAGTCCACATTTTAATTAAGTGTCCCTAACCTCCATTTATTGAATAACTATGCATTCTAGGTACCCCTAGCTGCGAGGAGAAACAAATGCCTGCTTGACATGTTTCGGAGAAACAAATACCTCTTCTTCATAAACAAATAGCTTTAAATAAACATAATTAAATGAGAAGAGCAAATAAAGTTTATGTTGAGCACATTTCTTGCTAACATATTATTTTATATTTAACTTAATTTTATATTTAAATTATATTTAATTTTATATTTCATTTTAACATTTTGAAAATAACTTTCTTTCAGTTTGAGCTTTTCATTTTGCATTTAGTCGCCGGCATCTTGACGCGAACCAATGAATTCTATATTCCAATACGATGACGACGAAAGTAGGCAACACGCCTGTGTTAAAATAATTAATTTGGAAGTCCGTCTATAGTTCGATAATTCAAAATTTTTCATAAAAAAAATAGGTTAATCTAATAAATTGTTTAACTCACGAAATTTTACAAATATGCTGAATTGTACATAATAACTCCAAATATTATCAATGTACTATTGAAATCCTATTAATATCGTCAAATTATTAAAATTTTAGATAATTCGTAACCTGTCTTATAGGGCCAACTTGGAAGAAATTAAATCTCTAACATATATTCATCGATTTAAAACGTTCTACGTCTTTCGATCCCCCTTCTCCACTTGTCTCGGTCCGTCCAAAGGCCTTCTTCCACATTTCTGCCTCTCATTTTCCGGTCGATTCCTTGCCTCCAACTGAGTCGTGGTCTTCCCCGCTTTCGTCTTCCGTGAGGTGCCCATTCTATAATTTGTTTTGGAATTCGCTCCCCGGGCATTGCGTCCCTATGTCGTCTACGATTGAATGTTGTACTTGCATAATTTCTTGGATTCTGGTGTTTGTTACGTGTTCCAATCTGGATCTTCCTGCTGATCGCCTCCAGAAATCCATTTCTGTGGCTCTCTAACAATCTCTAACAAATGATAGAAATTATTACCATCTAAATAATCTAACATAAAATTCATTTAGTAAAAACAAATCAATTTAGTAATAAATAATTACCCAAATAACATAAATATAAATTGTCAAAAAAGATAGTATGACTCGAATACATGAAATAAATACCGCTCTCAAAAAAATAATACACAAACATGCCGACATTATGCGCGGGAGAAAGTCAAAGCACACCGCCGTGTGTGTTCTTACAGCGCTGCTGTTATTCGAAACGCTGTCGGCATGTCGGAAGCTTTAATAATAAATATGTTTATGATTATAATCATAAATATGTTTATGATGTACCGATAGTTTAGAATTATACCGATAGTTTATTAGTTTTCAACCGATCTCTGATTGTTTGCTAGTTCTACGAATTTTAGGTGAAGGAGTTTCAATGCGATGCTCCCTAAGATATTGGTTGCGTAAACCTACTATCAACACCGTTTAGAAGCTACCACCACTCACGTTTTCGTAGATTTTCGCTATAAAAGCAATGCAACATTGATCCTTAAAATTCTCAAAGGATCAGGAAGAAATTTTGTCTTTTGGCCAAAATTCAAAACTTCCTAAAATGTTTAGTAGAAGTTTTCTTCAAGCCACGCCCATGGAGTCGGCGAGTCACGCAAAGTTCCACTGGCCAGCTGACAGCCAGGAGCAACTTCTGCCTAGATAATTCCATATAAAAGGTCCACGCAATCTAGCATCTGCAGACAGCGACGATTCATCACAGCCGTGGGTGCGATTTGTAAAGTCAAAATTAATTTAATCATTTTCATTTTTAAATTAACTATCAAAATTAAATCTACAAGAAATATCTACGATAAATTATAAACATCTATACTTCTGCAGACTGTTTTGAATTTCTTATCTTGAATTTCTCAATTTCTTTTCTTCTTCCTCGCATTTACATTTATAATCCTTCCCCTGTCAACCGACACTTCGATGGAACCAGGAGGAAGCAGCTATCAATCATCAAGCCAAGCAGAGAGTTCATCACCAATCACTGGATCGCCGATCTCTTCCACAACGATCTATTAAGCGACATCCATCCATTCACTCACATCACACAACTACGTATTATCATCTTCAATCCTATTCAATGACTGGACAGCATACTCGCAATCGCCAACAATAAAGCTGACGTTTCATTAATGAAACCATCCTCAGGACCCAAGAATAAATAATAACAAGAACCAATTTAAATCTAATTCGCTACTTTTTACCGTCATAAATTTACTAATGGAATATGATACTGGATCATCCTAAATATCTGTTGAATAATAATTATCTTCACAAGACACAATTAAATAGGATCACAATTAAAAATCGCGATTAGAGTATTATACATATTTGATTCAATAAACTTAATTATGTAACCATGTTATTGCCCTATTAAACCTAATTATGTTATTGCGTTCTACATGTGTTTACCTAGCTCTATATGTAAAAGTGCGCAATATAATATCAACAATAATTTCTGCCCATCGCCTGTTCAGAATCATGCACGAGTATTATTTATGTTACGAAACAAAAGAAGCGGTATGGTGTTTATACAAATAGAAGATAACAAAATCACGATCCTGCTTTTATAAGAAAAAAATCGTAACAAGATGTTGAAAAGGGATGGATCCCGCAAATCAGCATACAGAATTCAGTTAGATCCATAAGAATCCATCAGCATCCAGAAGCTAACAAAGGATAGATCCAGCAAATCTTCGATTATTGCTGGACCAGTTTAAGAACACTTGGTTTTAATTTAATATATTTGTAAGGTTACCTAACTAATATTAACCTCTGTGAATAGATTTGAAACCAACTGAAAATATTCGATCGCATTGATTTCGCAAGATGTAGGTAGATCTAGCATAAAAATACCCATAAATGACGAGATTACAATAATAAATAATAATATCTTTTCGCTTCGCGAAACAAACTTGATCATAGAATTATAATTTCGTTATGCACGCAAAATAATTTGTGGTGCATGGATATGGGATATGGTCAGTGAAGTATCTTATTTACAAGTCTAATTGCATAGTTTGAGCGAAATTATGGCAATTTCATTTCATATGCGTCTTGGTGGTCTGGAAAGTTTTGTTAAGGACTCTATTTTATAGATTAAATACATATGTATTATTTTTCAGTATATACAAGGTGCAAGATATGGACTTCACACCACACCACCATAGGAATGAAACCGTTTAATATGTTTTGCTTAAGTTTGACATATCTATGTCCATTTACTTGTCAACAAACGAACGAAAACATTTTCATTCATTGTCTTTTAACAACATTTTATTAACCATCTCAAACAAAATAATTTTATTGCACTTTGTTTTGCTGGAAAATCGAATTAAGTTAGTGTTCAAAAGCTACAGCATTTGGAAGTTGTTATCGGCATATCGTCATAACCTTTAACTACATCGATAAACGACTAAAACACTCAAAAACTTCTAAAACACTCAAAAACTTCTAAAACATTCAAAAACAACGATAATTTATTCAAAATAATTAAGCAACGAAAAGTTTTGCTATGTATAATCATTAGTTTTTTTATACATGCAGTTAGCGAATTATACGTACAAAATCGACGACCAAGACCTCAAAGCAAACAACGTTCGTTTCTTTGTACACGGAAAAGGGGAGAGCGGGCGTCATGAGCGGGTTGTATAGGGAGGAAAGAGCACTGTCGATCGCTGTCACAAACGTGGTACGCCTGTCTTCGCATACTTTAGAGAGAGAACCAGAAGAGGAAAGAAGATGGAGAATACAGCGCTACATTCTCCGTCCTTACTTTTGGTGTTTTATCTAGACAGATATTTTCACGTTCGCTTTGTTTTGAGGCTACATCGCGTGTAGTATAGGAGAAAAATGGGGCATATTAAGAGAGAGAGAGAGAGAGAAATACGTTCCTTTCTCTTTTATGGCGACCAATCTTCTTATCTAATTTTTTTATTATAGACTTCCGTTTCTTGCGATAACAAATTCAATCAAACAACGTTCATTCCCTTCGTACGTTGCAGCTCAGAGATTCTTGGGGTGGAAAAGTCTACTCCTTATGAAATTGTGCTGCAGGAGACCGGGAGAAATAAATTCTGGTCTGCAGGCATTAAAAAAATGGTGAAGTATGAGAGAAAAGTATGGTTGGATGAGGATAAGAGATTGTTGAAGGAAATTTATATAGAGGGTATGAGGTAAAGGGATAAAAGGAGAAGTAAGAACGTGTGGTTAGAAAATAGAAAGAAACTATATTGGGTGATCCATGAGTAGATGGGTGAAAGAGTTATGGATGGAGAGGCATTTGTGAATAAAGTTGTTGAGAGAATATTGGATGTTGAGAAACAAGTGAGAGTGAAAGGATAAGAGGATATAGGTATAATTATAAGTATGAATGGATAAGGGTTTATGAGGGGATCGCTGAGTATTTAAGGTATGGCATAAGTATGAAAGAGAAAAGGATAATTGCGAGGTTTCGGTGTGGGATTGAAGAAAGAGGTAATAGATATTGGATGCATGAGCAAGAAAGGTTGTGTAGAGCGTGTGGAACTGAAGAGGACAGTTGGATACATTGGATGAGAGATTGTGTTACTTGGTTAATGTAGATATAAAGATAAAGAAGGGAGTGGAACATATTGTGGTAATAGTGCTTAGATAAATGGTGTTGGATGTGTGAGGCAAGATTGAGGTGGCCATGGGTGGGGGTGATATAAAGGTAAAGAGTAAAAAGTATTGAGGTGGAAGGTGCCTGATAAAAAATTTCGCCATTGAACAGATTAGTTACTTAGGTTCAGTTACTTAGGATATTGTTCAGTTACTTAGGATATATTGAGATTCAGGTCAAGTAACACATTTTGTGACTACTCTTACTCAATACTCATAGTTATGAGTACAATTTGCACAACTCTGGTGACAAGCATTGTTGTAACTTATCTGAGCATATTACACTATACGAATCATTATAGAGAACTACAAAAAACCGAATTGCATAAAATATGTTTAAAATCATAAAATCACCAAGAACTGCGCAACGCATCTCCACCTCATAAATGTAGAAGATGTTTTCACAGGTAAATCAAGGCAAACTTAATTATATACACGTCAAGTAGGAACTAAAACAACAGACCAAAACAAAACAACAACAGAGCTGAAAGTATATTTACATATAATATGTTTTGAGTCGTCCTGTCGCTTGTCTTTTGTCTTTTCCATGTCGCTCAACCCACGTACGAAAATTAATATGGGACAGATTTTAATAATATTATCCGAGTAACAATACCAGATAGATCTACTTACATGAATGTATCATATGGACTTCATGAAAGAGATCATGTATTCTATTTTATTTGCGTTTATTATGTATATTTGATCTATCACAGTGATATAAAATTCGCAAATCATATAACGGCCCGCCAATGCAATTTTACATGACGCACAATGTGTGTTTAAACGCATGCTTATAAATGGAAAGTTGTCGGACACATGAAATTTTACACTTTTTAAGTTTAAAGCAAATCCTGAGTAAAAATGTAAGATGCAAAAATATTATAAAAATAGTTAACCTAGAATTACAGTTTTGCATTTATTTCCAATTAAGTATCCGGGGCCTATACCTTGTTACGGATTTTTCTCTTATAAAGGCAGAATCGTGGTTTTGTTATTATTCTCTTTGTATAACCACCATACCGCTTTCTTTTCTTAACATAAATAATACTTGTGCATGATCTCAAACACGGAGATGAGATGAAATAATTGTTATTATTTATATTGCACACTTTTATAAATGCTTGTAGGTAAACACATGTAGAACGCAATAACAGGTTTACAAATTGTCGTTTATTGTTGCAAATATTTATAATACATATAAGGACTCTAATCGCGATCTTTAATTGACTGACATTGTATGGTGAAGCTAATTATAATTCAACAAATATTTAGGAGGAGCCAGTACCTTATTCCATTAGCAAAAGTAAAAAAATAAAAGTATTGAACTAGATTTAAATTAATTCTTGTTATTTATATGTTCTTCGTCCTTGGCGATGGACTGAAACTTTGGTTACAATTCGTTGAAGCTCGAATTTATGGACACTGGTGCTGGTTTGATTAAATTGTCGAAACGTCGGCTTTGTTGTTGACGATTGTGTTGTCTAACCATTGAATGGGATCGAAGATGGAAATGCGTAGTTAGTTGCGAGATGTGAGTGGATGTTGCTTAATGAACCTTAATCGTTGTCGGAAAGATCGGAGATCCAATAGTTGGTATTGAATTCTCTGATTGGTTTAATGGCTGCCAGTGGCTTTCTCCCTGTATCACTAAAGTGTCAGGGGAACAGTTATAAATATAAGTGTAAGAAAGAAAAGAAAAATGAGAAATTTCACAAGAGAAACTCCAAAGAGTCTGCAGAAGAATAGGGTGAGTTATGTAAGTGTGATGTTTGTAACTTTTTTTTAATTTTTTTGATAGTTAATAAGCACTCGCTGGCCATAAGATAAATATCGTCGTTTTATTGTTAATTATGTCTTCGATTTGAACGAGAATGTCACATCACATCCGAAGAGCACAATTCCCAAATTGCGTCTAAGGATGCTAGATTGCGTGGATCTTTGATATGGAATTCTCTGACAAAAAGTTGCTTCTGACGGTCGACTGGCCAGTGGCAGTTTGCGTGCCCCGACGGCACGATGGGCGTAGCCTGAAGGAAATTTTGCTAGAAACTTTTAGGTAGATTCAAATTTCGACCAATAAAAAAGTTTCCTTTATCCGTTAAAATTTCCAAGGATCAAAGTTGCATTATTTTGTTGACGAAAGCATAAAAGTGGTTT
This sequence comes from Adranes taylori, assembly GCA_009867245.2. Lineage (NCBI taxonomy): Eukaryota > Metazoa > Arthropoda > Insecta > Coleoptera > Staphylinidae > Adranes > Adranes taylori. Next base: position 11,453 of record WYDF02050377.1, read on the forward strand.
CAAAACCCATCAAAATTTTAGAAAAATTGCATTGAATATGCCTTTTGCTAAAATGCGTGGAACTAATCTTCAATCGAATTCGTTGAAAACACAAAAGAGTCCAAAGTGTAACTGTTTATTGAAACTCAGTAAGAGAAATATACGTTAAATGCTTTTTTCAGTTAAAAAACTAATAATAATAAAAAGCTTTCGTAAAAGAAATCTCCCGATACGAAAATATTCTATCTGCAAAAATGCGCACATACATGCATCTGTCGCAAAAGTGCAGCTGTATTTTGTACAGCCAGCGGTCGGCAATCATCTTAACAAGCGGTATGCTTTCAGAATAAACGCGGAAAATAAGCGTCATTTGATGGTTTTTTCTACGCGAATCTGTGTGTGTAAATGTCTGTAAATCTTACGACTTGGAGCATTTGAAGTTTTTCGCGAGATTTTAGATTATTATCTTAAGCGTATTAAATCGTTATTTAATCCATTTATAGTAATCTTATTTATTTAATCAATTGTTATTGCATTCGTTTGGTAATTTGCTAAATTATATTTGAAGAATTGAATTACATTTGATTAGTCAATTTATATTACATTAGAGGATTACTCATTGTATTTTATATCTATTAGAGGATTGCTTATTGCAATCATTAATTAATTGAATTAATGGGATATGATCA
>WYDF02050388.1:0-12120 GCA_009867245.2 Adranes taylori
TTTAATTATGAACAAACAACAACACAGGCAAAACTTTACAACAGAATGATGCAATACAATATCAGTGAGCAATGCTGTTATACAAATAAACAAACCAGTATGATTTTTGGGTTGCATAGGGTTTTCAATAAGCGTCCTACATATAGGACTATGGGTATATCTGGGTTAATAAATACTTTCTATATTTTATTGTTCTTTAAAAGTTGGATTTATGTTCAATTAAATTTCTAGTCTTTTTTTAATATGGAAAAGGCCCATATCATAATTTCCGAAGCACAAAAATGCTGTGTCTAACCCCTTTCATACTTATATTGTTTTGGATCAGACTCGTATTGTTTTCCTGACAACATCAATCAAACTGTTTCTGTAATTTTTGTGAAGATTATTAATCATATTATTTATTGGCTTATAATGTTTTAGTTTTGATTTCTTTTCATATTTAAAAATCTAACAAGCTAAACAATTAATCAATATTGCGGCGTAGCGAAAATATAAAGGATAAATTAAATATACACAGCTAGTTGGAAACCGTAATTTAGTAATTAGAATTAAATTAGAAAGAAAAACTAAATTATAAATATTGCTGGCAACCTCAAATACGGACTGCTACTTTAAAATCTCAATTTACATAGGAAATATATATTAATTTTTACACGGAAATGAGTTAAAATCCATTGGAGGGGAACTGAATGTCAAGGACAGATGGTAAACTTCTCTGATAGAACGTAGTTGATAAACATTTTCACCAACAGAGCGATATAAAAACTGTTAACTCAAAACTCGCTCATTTTTTAAATAAAACATCTAACACTTCAGTTCGCAACTTTTCTCTCCCATTTATCATGGCATCTGGTATCCACACAAGAATATAAGGCCTATTTTTATTAATTATTATATTGAAATAAAAGTGTTAGGGCTGATTATTAAATATGTACAAATTTAATCAAATCAAAGTTATCTATTAGTATGTTGTAACTTCATTTAAATTTGTTTACTGCTCTTTAAATGTGAAAGGGTTGACAGAAACCTGTTAATAAAAATAAGTTATGTTGCTTCATTTCTCACCCTTCTATGAAATAAGTAAAACTATGTTTTGTGAAACAAACTGAATGTTTAATTAAATCTAACTACTTTAAATTAATCTTTCATTTGTTTTTCCCTAGTACGACTTTTTAAATTTAAATACTTATCTATCTTCGAGTTTAATCCCCAGTTAAACGGGGTGCGACAATATATTTCTCTAGCAACTTAAACTATCTTATAAATAAGAAAATATGTTCTAACAATATCGCATCACCTTTCTCAAATAATCTAATAAGTACATAGTATTACATAGAAAATGTATAGAATTATGTTCGTGGCTTGCTATTTTTTACAGAGATGGTATAAAAGTGTGTCATATAAATGCGCACGTAGCTTTATGTCCGTTGTTATGTAATTCCGATGGATAATATCAAAAGCGGTAGAAAGAGTAATACTAATACAAACAAATCTTGATTATATTTTAAATTAAATAAATTCGGTTCTTTCTACAGGGTTTAGAAGAAAAATGGCATAGAGATCAGTTACACCCAAGACACGTTGACCAAATTTCAATACAGATAAATTGAAAGTTGATTGCGAATTTGTTATAGTGCTAGATGAGTGCTAACATCGTTTCGTTAGTTCATTATCGCATAATAATGCTTCGCTCTATATTTGAGAAACGTGCATTTTCTATAAAACCGAGACAAAATTGCATTGATTCTTATTACGGACTTCTAACCGCACTTTTCTAAGATTGTCTAAGAAGAAAGAATAAACGTATACTAACTGAAGCAGAATAGCAGCATAGTGGCAAACAACCGCAGCTCGCATAGAGTTGGGATTCTCAATTACTCCAGTTTGAACCTGTTCCATATTTTAGTTGTAAGCGTTCCATCGTAATATTTAGATTGCTTCTATTTTTATCAATATGTAGTGTTCCAAAACTCCTAGATATTTTAAAAATTGTCAAAGCCGATACAGTTTGGACAAAACAATCGCGTCATTATCAAGGCATGTAAACTAAAAATTGTAATAAGGTAAGAATGAAATTCGATGGAAGTTATGCAATTAATAAATTACATAAAAATTTTTAATAAGCCTTTTCTTGTCAAACAACCATTATAGAGTTTTAATTACTTTTATGTTACATTAATAAATTGTGATATATATTAAATTGTTCAATAAAAATTGTTAAAATTAGAAATATGATAGGTATTTATAAAGTTAGTAACAAAATAAAAATTAATTCTATAAATGACTTTTTTTAATTGGCTTTTAAATTATTTTGATGTTTCTTCTAAGAAAACATGATCGAATTTTTTTTAAAAAAGAAATAGTTTTCATTGTCTTCCGTGGAAATAAAAAGTTAAATTGTTGTAAATAAATGAAATAAATTACGAAAATGGGTTATCATAAAAAATTTTATAATTAATTTATGTATAAAGGGTATTTGTTAACAAATACTTAAATTGTTTTTACAATTTAAATAAGAATTAAGTAATTTTACATATATTAAACTTAGTACATTGGTAAAAGTCATACATTTTTTTATTAATATGTTAATATTAAATTAAAAAAAAATTCGTCTGATCCACTTATTTATTAAATACTCTAGATCGTTTTCGGTTAAATTTAACAGATTTTTTTTATTTAATTAGAAATGAATATTCGCAAACATAATCCATACATTAATTCATATGTTAATATCTTTTTGGTAACTAATATAAATATAAATTTGTTCAAGATGTTTGGTTAATTCAAATTGATTACAAAAATTGATCCATTTTTGTATTAACAATATTATTACATTTTTTGTTATTAAGGATATTCGCAATATTATTAGTAAAACAAATTTTATATGACTTTACCAATGTACAAATTTAATAAATTTAAAATAACTTGATTCCTTTGAAACCGTAAAAACAACTTAAGTAGATGCCTTAAAAATTATTCACTTGAACTAATAACTTTTCCTCATAATACCCATTTTCGCAATTTATTTTATTCATTTATAGTTTTTTCTTTCCACGAAAATCAATGTAAATTCCTTCTTTTTTAAAAATCATGTTTTTTTAGTCAAACTAATTTAAAAGTATTTTTTTTTTAAAGATCATCTATACAAATATATTTTATTTTGTTACAAACTTTATAAATATTTATTTTTATAATTTTATAAATATCTATTTTATTTTTAATTTTAATGATTGAATATATGTCTTTATAATATAATATAAAAGATATTCAGATTCTATAATAGTTGTTTGACAACCGCAGTCCGCATTGCCGCGGCCAGCGAGCTGGGCTAATTGCCAGGACTTTCCGCAGCTAACGACATGGCCTAATTGCCGCGGCTTTGCCGCTGCCAGTGACATGTCTCATTGCCGTTGTTTAGGATTATTGCCGGTGCTTAGGATTATTGCCGGTGCTTTTCCGCGGCCAACGACATGGTCTAATTGCCGCGGGTAGCGACATGGTCTACTTGCCGAGGCTTTTCCGCGGCTAATGACGTGTCTAGTTGCCGCGGCTTTACCGTGGCCAGCGATATGGTCTAATTGCCGCTGCCAGCAACATGGTTTAATTGCCGCGGCCAGCAACATGGGCTACTTGCTACGACCAGCGACTTGGTCTAATACCCGCGGCCAGCGACATGGTCTAATTTCCGGGGCTTGTAACTTGGTCTAATTGCAGCGGCTTTTCCGCGGCTAGTAAAATGGTCTAATTTCCGCGGCCTTTTCGCGGCTCGTGTCTTGATCTAGTTGCCGTGGCTTTATCAGGGCCAGCGACATGGTCTAATTGCCACGGCCAGCGACATGGGCTACTTATTACGGGTTTTCCACGGCGAGCGACCTGGTCTAATTACCGCGACCAGCGACATGGGCTACTTGGCACGGCTTTTCCTCGGCTAGTGACATGGTCTAATTGCCGCGAATTTTCCGCTGCCACTGGCATGTCTAACTAATTGCCGCGGCCAGCGACATGGTCTAATTTCCGCGGGTTTGCCGCTCCCAGCGAGATGTCTAATTGCTCTGCCGCGACCAGCTCTGTCATTACCGTGACAAGCGGACGCGTGTTGCGGCTCCCTCTAGTTACGGGTTACAACTAAATGTATAGCATTTGTGGTAACTCCCTAATTTCCGCGGGTTTGCCGCTACCAGCGACATGTATAATTGCTCTGCCGCGGCTAGGTCTGTCATTACCGTGACAATCTGCGGCGTGTTGCGGCGCCCTCTAGTTGCTAGTTACAACAAATTGTATAACATAAAGAATATCTTCGTACTCAAATACTTAAGTATATAAATTTTCATAGCGATCGGTTAAACGGTGTGGAAATTGATGTACTGCAGCGCCATCTACAACAACAGGCGAGTTACAACAAAGTGGATAGCATAGAATTATTCTTCGTACTCAAATATCTATGAATATAAATTGTCATGCCGATCGGTTGAACGGTGTAGAAGTTGGCGTACTGCGGCGCCATCTAGTGGGGAGTTACAACAAGTGTGGATAGCACAAAAATCTCCTTTAAAAATACATGTATTTGGCAAGTTTCATGATAATCAGTTAAACGGTGTCGAAGCCTATTAATTTCAAACATACAAACATCCTTATATATATGTATATATTTAATGTATTATCTTTGTTACGTGCTCCATTATAAATATTTTATATATGTGACAAAATGTCGTAAGCACTATTATATATCACTTACTTTGTGACTCGAGTTTCGGACGTGGGCCCATTATCGAACTGACTGTTGTTATGGTCGAGTTGTGTCGTTTGCTGCGCGTGCCTGTCTTCTGTCTAAAGTTATATATGCGGCGTTGTCGGATGTACTATTTTTTTGCTGTTGCATACCGATCGTTATTGATATAGGTATTACGCACCTCATATGAGAAGTAGGTAAGATTAAGGCAACATTATATAATCTATAGAGATATTAAATGCAATGAAGACGGTAGAGTCATTGGAACCCTAACCACACGCTATTTTCTCTCGTTCATGCAGCTATAGGACCCATATACCAATTGGTAAGGAGTAAATGGAAGTGAATCTGTTTTTTATGACAAGCAAGCATAGATATTATTTTTAATGGGTATGTAATATCAATAATCACATTCCATAATATCAATTATGGAATATGTTTGGGTATTTAATAGATTTGTACGTACGTCGCTTTTATGTCTAGATATTTCTAGGTATTCGAAAAAGATTTAATTTGTTATAGTCTTCGACTATATGCTGTGCTTTTAATTTATTTAGATCTGGAAATTTATGATCCGTTTCTAAATTGTGGTTAGCAAAAATACTGTCAGCCTTTTGGAGTCTATATGATCTTAGAGGTTCATTTTATCTCGTTTCTAAATTCCTTGATGTCTGACTGATATAACAACTGTTGTGTTCCTCAAATTGCATTTTTTAAGAACACTTGTTTTGTCTTTTGCATTGAATATTAAATAATATTAAATAATATTTTTTACACTTAATTTTTAATGTTATATTACCTTTGTGCTATATAAAGCATTTATTTTCAAATTAATAATGTTTCTTTTATAAATAAAATGTTTTTCATTACCAAAATGTTTTTTCATTCACCCGTTGATTTCGCTCATTACGACCTTCTCTGGAACATATCCTTCGCCATTATTTGTTTTCGCCATAATTACAAATGCCTGTGTAAATAATTGCTCATGAGTACCACAGAAACTGGAAAAAGGGCGACACCAAATTCATCATAGTCTGACCCATTTCAAATAGACGCAGTCCTGTAGAACGCATATGTTTAAAGCGATCTTAATTTTTCTTCTTTTTATTGTTTAGTTTAGCGCATCTAAAATTGTCATACATTGACACAAATTATCATACATTTCATTTAGTCAAGATAATTATAAAGATTTTTGTATGTCAAGAATAATTATATTTTGTTTGGCAATTTATGTAAAATATTTTTCTCCGTCACTGGATTTTACTGGATAAAGTGTTTAAAATTTATAAAAGATGTATACTGGTATTATGCGTCAAAAATTATTGTAGTTATAAGTTTTTCGTTATTCAATAGTTTTTTATGAACATTTAGTATTTTTAATACAGATTATGAATCCAATGGTGTAAAAAATATTTTATAAATTACCCAAGAAAATTTAGTCATTTTTGACATACAAGAATCATCATAGAATCAATCACCTTTTAATTAAAGAACGATAATTTATGTCAGGATACAATTTTTGATGCGCTACACTACAGCAAAAAAGGAGTTTTGAGATACAGAGTTGCTTCCTATGTAGAATTAAATAAAGGATAACTCAAAAGCTGTTAAACCCTTCAAAAATCATATTTTTGGGGCCCAACAGTTTCTAAGGTTACAGCAATGAATAAAGCGGCATAAGTAATAAAGCGTGTCATATTTTGGTTATGTTATAAACGCGGTTAAAAACAGTCCGAACTTAATAAAAAGAAATATTGTATAACATTGTAATCTATGTATTCTGAGCCGTGCACTCAAAATTTTACAATCAAAACAACAAATAACAGATTAGTTATCTCAATAAATGGACATTATCTCCGATGTCGGTGTGTGCTAAAAGTCATCATTTGTGTGTTTATCTTTGTCTAACAAGTGTAATAGTTTTGCATTAGTTGGACATAAAGACAGTCGTTAATGCTTAGAGTGACGTAACATTATGCTTAGTAAAATAAAGAGCACACGACCCAATTAGATGAAGAAACACTATAATAGCTATAGTTTGTTTTTTATATCTACGTATTGTTATACATAATGTGTTTGTATTAAATACTTCTAAAATTATGTTTTGTATTGTATTTACGCTAGTGTTTATCCAATACAGTCCAATATGTGAAGAAGTATGAAATAAAAATTTAATAACGTTTGAAATCTCACCCCCGATGATGAAACAAGAGCAACATCGGAAGTGCAAATTTAGGTCAATCAAAGATTCAAAATCGTAATCGACATCAAATATGACAGCGAGCAAATACTAAAAACCACTCTAAAGAACGAACAAAAAAAAAACAAGTACGTACGCAGCATTGATAGGTCAAATATAAGAGAAATAGATTCACTTACATTTGAACTAAAGCTATGTATATGTACTTGTATTTTTTTACTATATTTAATTAGAATTGCTTCAACGAGAGAATAAAACATCAGCGGAGATAGAAAAGATCATTTTAAAAATAATTTACTCACAAATATCTAAATACGAATATATCACCTACATGATTTTAAGAAGTCGAGTAAATCGTTGTAATCAAACCTCCATGTCAGCCTTAGACTATTGAAACAATTTTAGCAGAACTGCAATTTGAACAGTAGGATGGCATTACTTTTTAAGAAGTATAACTATTTGTTAAGTGAATTAATTATTTCGGAAGCTGCATATTGATCTTTGAGGTAAAAGCAGAGGATCCACCAATGTCAGAAATGCGTATCTGCCCTACCTCCCAATTTTTGAGCTAATTTGAACTTCCTAAAATGCCAATATGCAGTTTTCGAAATAACTAACTCACTTTATAAATAGTTATACTTCTTAAAAAGTAATATCATCCATATATTTATTGAAAACTTGCGTCATTAACATGAAGGCTAAATACTAGAGACGGTCTAGGTGTTATAATTGCAAAAATAGGTGAACTTTAATTGTGAAAATTTTATGATGTCCTAGTTCCAACGGACATTCTTAATGGCGTAACGAATTTTCTTGTTAACTTCGAAAATCGTTGCAGCGTTTGAGCTCTTCTTCATATACAGTTACAACCACTCTTCATAGCTTTACGCCAACTTGCTTATGTACAATATGTACAGTTTATGTACACCAGAGGTAAACGGTCTCAATAACACAAAAGAGACGCATTTTGGATCTTGTTCTGATAGTTTACGAGTGAGCATTTCGCACGGCTCTATAGCCAATAATTCACCATAAAGCTACCAAACTTATTCTTGCATGGCGAGCGAAAAATCGCACTCTTGAATCTGATTTTGTTCCAAGTAGCGCCAATGACAAATTTGTAGCGCCAACTAAAGCGTATTTTTGTTATTTAAAATTAAATTAAATTCAACTACATTCAACAGTAAAAAATTTTATAACAACAGTTCAATTATATACAAACTTCAAAATTTAGATTTTCGGCTGAATCTTTCTATCTCTTATCATCTAATCTTTAATTCTTCTCTCTCACTCATATACATATTTCATAACCCTTCCGTGTATCTACGTCTTCAATGAGAAAGTGGGAAGGATGACAGCAGAAGAAGACGGACGCGAAACAATTGGCTCATCAAACCAGCAGAGATGACCGCAATCAAACACCCGAGAGGTCCATAAAGCAACATTGTCCACGAACATCGCGCAATTTTGTGGATATATGCGCACCTACATCATCAACCCCAGGAGGTGTCCCATTGCCGGGTAAAGTATAATTGTACCCCGTCACTCGAGAAGAACATTGGCGTCGACTTTTCCGGGGCATTTTAGGCGACACTGATTAAACATCCACGCACTCTTTCCATTTCATCCGACGACGTAATATCTCTGATTCACACACTGGCTGGACGATTCCTTTATCATTAACTTTTAGAAGATCATTTATATTGTAACGTGGAGATTTGTCCACCTTCCTATTAAGTTTGGTAATAGAAAGATTGAACATCCAATACTTATAAAAGTTACTATAAATTCAGGACGCATAGACCTTGTGAAGAGTTGTTAACAGTAAACATGTTCAACTAGCATACAGTGGAAAGTCCGACAAGTAGTAATTAACATTTAGAGAATCATCCAAGCTTGTAGTTTTGAAGTAAAATATAGCGTGAATACATTTTAAAAGCGTCTTAATTATTTCAGAATTACAGTATCGAAATAGATTAAATTCCGACGGAACTAAAGTCTTCCGAGGTGTTTAGCGTTCAAATTATCAGAAGAAATGAATATTTAGGTGTGGCTTAAAGAACGTCAGGGGCAGTGTAATAAGTGCGCTATGTCAGTGTGTGAGGCACTAAATTAATTTAACTGCTAATTGATTGATAATTAATGAACGGACACTGTGTGGGGTTTATTAGTATAAGTACCAGACGCTCATCTGATTTGATTGACCTCAATTGCGATAAAAGGTAATTAACTTGACAGCAGTATAGACTCTTAAGTGGAAAACATTAACTAAATATATTTTACCAGAAGAGAGTAATAGCGAAGATTCTAGAATGTTTTAATTATGTAAAAATTAATAATGACGAAAAATATGCATATCGGTATGTGGAAGGGATCAGGATGTATAAAAAACGATGCACAGTTCTAGTACATGGATAGTAATTATGGGCGTCCTCCGAATATCGTAATTCCAACTAAGTAGCGAAATAATAATCCGGAATAAAATAATATTAGATTAATAATTAAATAAAAAATAAAGTCATTTCTAATTAAAGTGTAATCATAAATTGATTAAGTATTTTATTATGCATTCGTCTAATGTAGTGCATTAATATTTTTGGGAATATTTCAGATAAATTAACTTGAGTATAATTTTGATGAATAAAGTAAAGTCGAGTGTAATTAGTAACAAGTTCGTTGACCAAGGTAAAGCCAAAAGAAGTGCGTTACTCTAAAATTATAAACAAAGAGTTTGTGTACAGCGGCAAAATCTGTACGTACCTAGTTTAACATTTCTTTGATGTAATTGAACGCAACATAAACTCATTTTTATTCAATTGTCGATTTATTTTGTTAATTGTATGGCGTTGATTACTTTATTTTACATATGGGAATGAATGAGCATGGCACTGGATTGCATGTAAACATTTTTAACGACCAATACAATTTCAAGTTTAATAACTGCTTCATTTCTGCTGCCTGAATTATTAAGGCTTATGGCTATCGTTAAGGATTGACGTTACCGGATAGCGATCGTCCGGCTTAGTGTATTATTCTACATTAAGTAGGCTAACTGGGGGATTTAGATTAGATCTTTCTGCATCAATTATTCAATTAATAACTTTGCTAGGAAAGTGCTATCTTATAAAATAACAAAGGAGTTCGAGTACCTACAATTGTGAGCAGGGGATTGCTACGCTAACCCATATAAAAGTCCCCTCTCACCCATGTCACGTCGGAGAGAACAACTCTCCGCCCTAAAGAATACGTGACAATATCAAATATCATTTTCATACTTAGTTCGCTAAAATTTTATCTGTGCTTGTTCTAATGAAAAGCTTCTTTCCATTAGAACGTCCTAACAACTTTTTGCATTGTAATTAAAATCTAATAAAAATGTCAGTCATTTAACGAGCGCGGTTAGAATCATATCCTTTATTATAAATACTAAGACAATAAAATCCCTGTTTAGGCAAACTTAATACTTGTCGCCACGAAATAAATGTTTTATTACGATACCTGTTCACCATTCCATCATCCATCAAATTTATAGGCCTTAGGATTGAAGTCATCGGAGGTGCCAGCTCCTCCCTAATTCGCTATATTCCGTCTTCCTTAAATGAATGGTTATCTTCTACCAGGTGTCTGGCCTAAGTAGTAGCCGACTGCCAATTCTACCGAACCCTCACGAGACCTATATCAAAACTCGTTTTAAACGAAAAATCAAGATGGCGGACCATTAAGTGGCGCGAAATTTAAATTTTGAGGTTATATAATCAAAAAATTACTAGATTTGTCACTAGATTTAAAACAAAAAGTAACTAGATTTCTAACTATATGAGGTCTAATATAAATAATTGCACGCATTTGCGTTTGATAACCAAGATGGCGCAAAATTTAAATTTTGAGTCGAAAAAAAAACTAGATTTGTTACTAGATTTAAATAAAAAAATAACTAGATTTTAATCAAATTAAATCCAAAATTATAGGCAAATTAATAAAACAATCAAATATAATTCATATTTATTCTACAATATATAATATTTACAATACATTAAATGTAATCCAATAAAATATAATACAATACAATAAACAATAAAAAACTACACGTCTTCTTCTTCAAATTCCAAATTGTCGATGGAGGTTTCAGATAAAATAGAAGAAGGAATATTATAATGTCCCCAAGCCAATGTCGAGATCCCATCATCACAAATGTATCTCTTATCATCATAAGGAGACAGAGCAAGTTTATTTTGGGTCTGAGTAAATATATCGTGACCTACAGAGCGAAAAGTTAATTGAGGTTCGCGAAGCATTGTAGATCATACAAACTTTTGAGGCCAAAGCTGAAGAATTAGCAAGTCAGATGCAAAAAACCGTAATCCCGGACACATATGCATGTTCATTCCATTTTATGGTTATTTTCACAATTTTAGTAATGTGAAAATGTCAAAGTTTGAAATTGGCCCAAAAACGCATGCATTTTTCTTTAATTATCACATTTAAATGTACACTTCCTTAATATGTGTACAATTTGCCCAACTCTAGCTCTTTGATATACGATGCATACTATATATAAATGAGATTTTAACTATAGCTATAATTATTTATTGTTCTACAATGGGTCTCTCGCATTCTTATAAAAATTATACCGCATTAGAAGCGTGAACGTTAGACGAAGATGCAACTAACGTAAAAGTTGCTTGAATCGGTCGCGTCTTTCTACGGCTAGTGGGTCTTTCTGATTGTTACGTAATGGCATAAGTGCATGAACCATATTTATACAAGAGAGGTGCAATAGATATTTTGCCATAAATTGCTAAGTTTTTAGAAAATAGTCTTTTGCAGGAAATTCTTTGCAGTAAGTCTTTTCTTTCAAGCTGTCAATCATTTTCCAGACTGATTTGTTCAGATTGTGTAATTTTAAGACCAAATTATCATTTTGTTCCATATAGTATTCTTTTAACTAGACTAGATAAAGTTTGTAGAGTTCTTTATAGAGAACTCTACAAACACCCAGGACATCGAGATACGGGCATACCCCATATACCAAATCAGGGATCCGAAGAGATTCCCGACATAAAAACCTTCTAGATTGAAAATGCACTGAGACAAATGAAGAACAATAGAGCACCGGGTGACGATGGAATAGTGATAGAAGCAATCAGATCGGGAGGAGAATGTGTCCGGCGGGCCCTTAGTAAAATGTTCA
>WYDF02050399.1:0-12120 GCA_009867245.2 Adranes taylori
ATTTGATCTGATTTGATCTGATTTGATCTGATTTGATCTGATTTGATCTGATTTTATCTGATTTGATCTGATTTGATTTGAACTGATTTGAACTGATTTGATGTAGGTTTATCTAATTTGATCAGGTTTGACTTTATTTGATCTGATTTGAACTAATTTGATTTGTTCTTAGTTGATGTTACTTGATCTGATTTCATCTGATTTGACATATTTTGAACTGATTTGATGAGATTTGAACTGATTGGATTTGTTTTGATCTGACTTGAACTGTTTTGGTTTGATTTGATATTAGTTAAACTCATTTAATCTGATGTGATATGACCTGGCCTGATTTCAAGTGATTTAATTTGATTTGAACTGATTTGAACTAATTCCATCTGTTTCGAACTGATATGAACTGATTTCAACTCTTTTGATGTGACATTAAACAATCTTATTATATACATGAAAGCATACGTAATAGATCATATATGCAAAGTTACTTTCGCAATTAAATAACTGTTGTCATCAGTGGCGGGTACACATTATAATTCTTGGAGGGCCAAAAAATGATTATTTTAGTGAGAAATTAAGTTTTAAAACTAGAAGATTGAAATTTCGCTCCTATATAGTATACTGTATTATGCGCCGAAGGAAAGTAATTCCACCCTCGCAAGTAGTGTAGAGCGCGATGTTGTCACATTTAAAATTTTACAAACCTTTTGATATATTTCTACATGAATATACTACATGAAATTGATATACTACATGAATATCTTAATATTAATTCTAAGGACGCAAAATTCGTTGTGGATTGTATCGAATGATTATATGCCGTTATAGCAAAAGGCATTAACAAGGGTACTAATTCACTCAAATGACTTTTGTTTTAAAATTTGAATATGTTCTAACAATGTTGAATGAAATCATTTTATTAGAGTTTGTGTGTTTAGGAGTGGTGTAATGAAATTTTACTTTGTGAAGTTCCATTAACTGTTTGATGATATCTGCAAGAAATTCTGTTCCACAGTCTGGGACTATTTCTTCAGGAACCCCGTAAAATGAAAGGTACTTAATTAATGCATATGCAGTTCCTAAAGGATTTTTATTATTTAGTGAAATAACGTGACCTAATTTTGAAATTTTGTCTATTATAGTTAGAAAATGTTGGGAATCTACTGTGAATGTGTCAGCATATAGAATCTGAAATGGTTTACTCGGGGGTTTATGTTAGCATGAGTGGAATACGAGGAGGGCTCCTATCATACTTAGCTCTTTTACAAATCTCACAAGCGTTTAGAAATTTTGTTATTTGATCACGCATATTATTAAAGTAGTATTCGAAACTGATCAACGCACGGAGCCCTGAAGCCAATATTGAAATATTCTTTGACAACTGGATGCTAATAATCATAACATTTCCAGAATTATTATAAACGATTCATATATTTTCTGTATACTGTTCAAATATTGCTTCACGCAATTTTTGGCTCTTGAATGGTGTTGCTGACTGGGGTTATATTTTTTAATATGTTCTATTATAGGTTTTTTTTACTTGAGGCACAAGTGTTTTTCCATTTATCCCCTCCATTCTCAACTGATGGTGGGTCTTGTTTCAAAAGTTGCTCAGACAGTTTGTTAACTTGGTCGTTACCGAATTGGAATATCCTTAGAAATGCCGCCTTATACATAGACTCTTACGTTTTCGGTTTCTCCGTTTCGTTGTTTTGGGAGGATAAAAATTGAAATATGATAACTTGGATGTTGTTGGTTTTAAATTACCCCAGAGGAGATGGTTTCTTTTTAAATGAAATTACAATAACATATAATTGTTTTGCCACTCACGGTTAGGATTTCAATAAAAGTTCTGACATATTTTCCTTACATCCTGCAATGAAAGTTCTTTGCATTTAACTTTGTTGGTTGGGCGTTTGCAGTTTGAAAACCTGGAAATTCTTAGTATATCTAAAAGTGATTCTTAAATAAAATATTTTAATTTGTCCACTTTGTATGTTTTCATGCAAGAATAATAATAACTATTATGCTCTATAATAACGCACATATGACATAATATTATTATACTCGCATTAAAATGTGCTAAATATTAATAAGATATTTCAAATTAATTACGTAGCATTTTTCTGTAGATTTCTCTTCCATTGATCTGAATTCAGCTTCCTTTACCTTGATTTGTCTTCTTTAGTTTGAACAGTACCGCAGTCGTCGTCGCTATTGTCTTCTGACTTTATTGGGTCAGTGTCATTATTCGCAATAATAATAATACTTTCTTGTTCACCCATGATAACATGTATTAAACTTTAAATAAAATAGGCGATAAAACTATTACAAACAATCAAAAGGATCAACTAACTGCACGCAGACAAAACGACAATGACATCCGCTGCTAAACTACAATAAGCCTCGTCTAGCACAACCTCAAACGTCAAAATTCTTAGTAAAGTGGAATTGCTCTAATCCGGCATTCTATGCTCCAGCAGGCTGGATAATCCGGCACGATTTTCGAAAAATATATTTATATTTTTTAATAAAGCATTACATATGTATAAAAAAAGCAAAAAAAATTTAAATCGCAAACAAGCTAACCTTTGTTTGCGATCGGAAGGCGCGAGGGAAAACATTGTGCCGGACAAACCGTATCAGCATGCGTGGAGGGGAGTACAGTTGTTAAATTCGTACTGACAGGGCGCTCATTATAGAACGACTTCAGATGACATTGTATATGTTTGGGAGCCACCTGTTCTCCAGACACCATTGTGGCATTGTTTTCGTTTTCGTTTCACGTTCAGTTTCCGCCATTTTAATTAGTCTGACCCGCAGGTTGCTGTATCAACGTGGAATTTTATTGTAGTTTCGTGTTTTGTAGAGCATGATTTTATGTTAAGTGATTTAATTCAGTGACATGGGTTCTAAAGTTAATGTCGTGTCTTCAAAAAGAAAACATCTGCCTCCCTCTTTGGCTCAAAAGCTGGTAATCATGAACGAGCTTGAGAATAGCTAAGTGGACATATCATTATGAAAGATTATGACATGGGGTTGTCTACAATTTAATAAGACATTAAAAAAAACAAGTTGAAACGGTTTTTGAACGAATCAGAAAGTTTCAGAAATCTAATTGAAAGGCAAACTGGTCCTACAGTTGTTGAAGCAGTTGCAACGGGATTTGAATATTGATGCCGATTGCACATTTTCTGATGGCTGGCTTAGGAGCTTTAAGACTCCTCATGGTATCAGAAAATTACATATTACTGAAGTGCTGATATCAGCCGATTTTGCAGATGAGACCGCCCTTTTGTGGCATTGCCTATCAAATTCTGCCCTTGGTGATGGGGATGAGAAAAGTGTTAAAAGTTTTAAGTCAAATAAAGATCGCTTAACAGTTCTGCTGTGCTCAAATGTATTTCGTAAATTTAACATAACACCTTTTGTGATAGGCAGTCAAAGAAGCCAAGGGCCTTAAAATGTGTAGAAACCTGGCCTGTGATTTATTGAGCAAAATTAAGTGCACGAATGAATATCAAGAGTTGTTTAAAAACTGGTTCTTCAAATACTTTGTACCACCTATTAAAAACAATTTTGAAAAATGTCAGAACACATCAAGGTTATTTTGTTTCTAGACAACTGTAAAGCTCATTTAGATAAGGAAGAATAATGTCTGGATACATTTCAGTAGTCTCCCTCCCAATGTTACTACCTTGCTTCAAGTCACACTACAGGAGCTACTTTGTAATGTGACAGAATTTACTAGCATTGAATTGCGATTTTCAAAGACAGTTTTTCATTAGAGACGCTGTCTTTGCTAGTGATTTTGCTTTTTTACTTGGGGAGAGGTAAACCTAAAAACTTTGAAAAAGTCGTGGCATAAACTTTGGCCTGAAGTAATGGACGATACTGGAAGCGATACAGTGATGAATTTGAAGTTATTTTAAGTGATTTGCCTTTAGATAACTGCCTTTAGTGATTTGAATTTAGAGGAAATTTTGACAAATGAGGCCATTATACAGAGTATTATCAGTGCAACAGTCTCCAAGGACGTGGACTCAGATGAAGCTGATGTAGACGAGTCAATCAACATCAATTGGAATCAAGCAGCTGATGCCTTGAATACATTTATCAGTTTTTCTGAACCCAGCAATTGGCTCAATGATGCTGAAATTATGAAACTTGACATTATACGAAATGAGACTTTAAAGAAAAACGAACTAGAAACTAAAAAAACAAATCGATATTAGAGATTTGTTTAAGGTGGCTTCTACCAAGGAGAACAATCCCATGGGTTTAGAAGAACCGTTTTGCTCAACTTCCAATTAACATTGCGCTTTTTTGTTTATTGTTAGCTTTTTTATATTACAAAATGTGTTATACAATTTTTTTATTCTACTTAAGTCGGAATATTTCATAATCCTGCATGCCTCAAGTCCAGAACGTGCCGGATAGGAGGAATTCTACCTTACCAACATTAAAAATTAAAAAATACTAATGTTATAGAGAAACAGTGTTTCACCAGCTGTATATTATAGCGTCGTCAGACGGTATGCAAAACTTATGTTTAGCAGGTTTAGTATCCGCAATTACGTGATGGCCATCTTTGCTCATATCATTTAGCAGGTTTTGTACCCGTTATAGACTTAGCAGGTTTAGCATCCTACCATCTTATACATCTAGCAGATTTTGCAGCCATCTTTTAGATTTTTCAGAGTTTCAACAGGGTTTGATTTCTGATTTTACTACAGACGTGTAGCAATTGAATAAATGAATCCAGCGATTGTAAATTTTTGATGTAGTCTAAGATGTAAACTATACTTTGACAGTAAATCTACTCGACTCAAATATTTTCATTGTATTTTGAATAGAGGTACAAATGAATTGTTTTATTTTTCAAATAACACTTTATAAATCTAATTAAAAGTATATTCTTTTGTTAGTATTCAAAGGGTTTAAATGAAGGTTTAATCTTATAATACTTATCCTTGTTCTATTTGTATTATCCGTGCGTGTTTACAAAGTAAATACAAATCAAATCTTCTATGCAAATTACGTAAATACTACTATAGAACTGGAAGCGATGCACAGATGGATTTGGATAATAAATTAGCATATCTATTCCTCTGATATAAACATTGAAATTTTTTTGCATAAATTGTGGTCTTTTAAAGACAGCTATATACAATTATGCAATATTGTAACGTGGAGAATTGTTCACGTTCCTGTAAGTTTAGTTTTCGAAAGTTTGAGCATACAATACTTATAAAAGATGCAAGAAATGTAGGACGTATAGACCTTGTGAAGTGTTGCTAACAGTAAACATGTTGTATGCTAGTGGAAAGCCCGACAAGTAGTAATTAACATTTAAAGAATCATTCAAGCTTCGGAATTATAATATAGAAATAGAATTACAGTAATTAGTTCGGAATTACAGTATAGAAATAGATTAAGTTCCGACGGAACTAGAGTGTTTCCTAGGTATTTAGCGTTCAAATTATCGAAAGAAATTAGTATTTACGAGCTGTGGCTTAAAGAAAGTTAAGGGCGGTGAATAACAATAATTTAAGTGCGCTATATCAGCGTGTAAGTGACTAAATTAATTTAACTGGTAATTAATTGATAATAAATGAATGGAAGCTCTGTGGGTTTTATTAGAATGGGTACCAGAAGCACATCAGATTTGATTGACCTCATTTACAGTAAACGATCATTATCCTGACATCAGTATAGACAAACTTAATTGGAATACACTGACAAAATGTATTTTACCAGAACAGGGCAATAGCGAAGATTCTTGAATGTGTTAATTCTGTACAAATCAATCATGACAAAAAATTTGCATATCGGTATGTGAAAGGGGATCAGTATATATAAAAACGATGCCGAGTTCTAGTAGAGGGATAGTAATTTTGGGCGTTTGCCAAACGTTACAATGTCGAACTAAGTAACTAAATAATAATCCGGAATAAAATAATATTAGAACACAAATTAAATAAAAAATAAAGTGTGATCATAAATTGATTAAGTATTCTATTATGAATTCGTCTAATGTACCGCGATACTTGCAGTAATGTTTTGGGAGTAATTCAGATAAATTAACTTGAGTATACTTTTGATGAACAAAGTAAAGTCGAGTATAATTAGTAAGAAGTTTGTTGATCGGGGTAAAGCCAAAAGAAATACAAATAAATAATTAAGATGCGTTACTCTAAAAAATAATAAATAAATAGTTTGTGTGGAGCAGCAAAATCTGTAAGTACCTACTTAACATTTCTTACTACTTAACAATTCTAGTTTAACATATCTTTGATGTAGCTGAACAAATCATAAAGTCATTTTTATTTCAAGTGTTGATTTATTTTATTAATCACAAATCGTTGATTACTCTACTTTAGCATGGGAATGAATGAGCATGTCACTGGATTGCATGCAAACATTTTTAACGACCAATACAATTTAATGGTCGTTTAACCACTGTTTCATTTCGGCTATCTAAATTATTAAGGCTTAAGACAATCGTTAAGAATTGACGTTACCACTAACCACTCAGCCACGAAGGCGCAATTAAATCTAAACGGCACGTCCAACTTAGCCATGGTCCGGCCTAGCGTTTTATTCTAATTTGAATAGGCTAACTGGGGGTTTAGATTAGATCTTCCAACATTAATTACTCTATTAATAACTTTGCTAGAAGTCGCTAAAGTAAAGTAGTATCTTATGAAATAACGAAGAAGATCGTGTACCTATAATTGTGAGCAGGGAATTACTACGCTAACCCGTATATAAGTCTCCTCCCACCCATGTCATGTCGGAGAGAACAACTCTTTGCCCTAAAAAATACCTGACAATATGACGGAATCTGCGACATTTAATTTAATGAAGAATTTAGTATTTACGTGCAGAGGTTCAAATACCCTCTCAAGGCACTACAACGTTTATTAGCACATTTAAAGTTTATGCTTGGCTATTTTTTAGAAGTTATTAAAGGTAACGTACTTCAAACAAATTTTGTTCTGTAGTATTGTCATGACCCATTTTTAGGGGTAGCGACGTGGGGTTTCTGCATAGATAAACAAGGAGTACCAGAGCCTTTTGAAATTTATTAAAACTTATCAGGCCTTAAAATTAAAAAATATTTTACCTTAGTATATAATTAGTATAGATAATAATTAGTAGAATATAATTAGTATATAATTAGTATACAATAGAATATAATTAGTATAGATAATAGCAATTAGCCATATTTGAATAAGTTATCGGTTAAAGTTATTGCAGAAAGTTGTCGCCATCATCTCTACAATTGCCAGTTTTACCTAAGTTTTTGAGTCCGGATTATTTTCACCCAGCGCCTTCAAATATTTTTCAGCTTTTTAAAAATTATTAGATAAGTGTGATTAATATTCCTTGGATAGATTCCTTTATACTAAATTTCTGGTACGCGAATTACAAAGTCCTCGCGATAAATGACAGGAAAATGAAAATAGGGAGTTTTCGCGGAGAGGGGGGGGGAGTCCATCTACGAAAATCCTCCACCAGATTATCACGCACTAGTTTTAAGGGCTAGTGTGGTTTTTACTCAGATGTACACAGAAGACGGGAACCACCTAAACCTATTTAAAAGTTATCGAGGTTAAATTAAAGATAGCATTTTATTTTAGAAAACAAAATTAATACAAAATTAAACACATTTGACCTAATGGAAGTTGGTTCTTTATTACTTAAAATCTATTAAAGCACAAACTAAGTAAATAAGTATAAAACCTAACGTATCATAATTGAATGCCATATTGTACTTACAAAATTTAAATAAGGACATTTTAATTGGAATAATTAGAATCGGCTACTGCTAAAATCTATACCAACATAATCTATGCAAGGTCCTGAAATGTCTACTAATCGACTAGCCAAGTTTGCCAACCTAAACTAGGCCTCCAGATTACAGCTGCAGAATTATACGACCGTGAACGTGTCCCTTGTAGAATGAAATGCAGGTTACATCCTGTTTGGATTCTTAGAATAACTATTTTTTTCTCGTAAAAGTAGAGAATTTTTACTGCAATCATAATTTATTAGAATATAAATAATAGAGTAAGCTAACCTGCTTGCATCTAGATTATATTTAATTCAACCTTTTATTTTTCAATACGTGGGACTATGTTTAAAAATAAAATTGAAAGACCTTTCGATTTTATCTGAAACAATTTTTCCTAAAGCTAAATATTCATATATATTAAATAAATGATGTCCTTTATTAAAAAAAGTGAAGACAGCCATTAGAAGACAGCCTACAATACCCAAATGATCAAAGATGGCATAGAAAACTACAGTAATATGAGAGTTCTGCGCTCCGGTCTATCAAAAGGAAGATGATACTTCATAAGATGAAGAATGACTAAAGAGAGATTAATGCAGCAAAGAACGAGATAACCGAGATCATCCAAAACGTCTACCAAAGACTATACAATCAGTCAATTCCATTGCGACTTGAGTTGAAAAAGGAAAAGAGTTCAGAATGTGGGATCCGAAGAGCTAAAAGCGACTGACGGACCAAACTGAGAGCAGCGATGAACCAACCTAATAACTGCAAAGCGCAGGACGGGATCGGATCACAAGCGAAACGCTTAGCATCCGTGGAGATGCAATTCTGGTATTTCTGCAAAAGTGTGGGTCAGAAAGGCGAAATCCCGGACGCATGTCAAAACGCCGAGTTCACCTTCCACTTCAAGAATGGCGATCGTGCGTACATGAAGAACTACAGACCCATCACTCTGCGATGCATCTTCTACAAGCTATTGACCGAAATTATAACCAACCGGCTTACCCAGAAATTTGACTTTTATCAGCCTGTCGAAGCATTTGGATTTAGGAAAGGATTCAGCACGACTGATCACATACAAATACTGCGCACATTGATCGAAAAATCCAATGAGTATAATATTCCCCTACATCTGGCATTTGTGGACTATCAAAAAGTCTTTGACTCGATCGAAACTTGGGCGGTGATTGAAGTGATGGATACGGCCCGCATCTATCCCAGGTATTCATACCTGATTAAATACGTACGTTACGAGTCAGGATGGAAGAGGACTGGATCTCACCATCTCACTCAAACTGTTCATTTTGGAGTCTCACCCAAACTGTTCATCACTGGAGGACGTATTGAAAGCCAGGTCCTTGGCGAAAAGTTATTAATGTCAACGCGAATCACCTTAACCACCTCCGCTTTGCTGATCATATCGTTCTCATCAGTGGTGACGCGAGTGAACTTGAAGTAATGCTGCAGGAACTAAAAGAAGTCCCCAAGCAGCACGTCTGAAAATTAACCTAAAACAAACAAACAATATGAGCCCGAATGACATAGAATGACAACATTTATGAGAATTCGTGTGCCTTGTCCGGACGGATTCAAAGCTGCAACACTCACGAAGAGCAACGCAAACCGACTTCGGGGGTGCCAACGAGCGGTAGAGCAAGTAATGTTGGGGATCAGTTTAAGAGGCCGAATTCGGAACGAGGAAATTAGGAGGAGAACCGCAGTTATATATGTGGTGTAACGAGTGGAAAGATTGAAATGGCAGTGGGCGAGTCACGTGGCAAGAGTAATCTTAAATGGACCAAGACGTTGATGCAATGTTGATCATGGAAGTTAAAGAGAGAGATGGACAAGATGACATCCAGCGCCACGCGGGGAGAAACTGGATACTGACTGCACAGGAGCGAATGACGAGGAAACAAATGGTAGAAGTCTATGTCCAGGAGTGGATACTTACAGGCAGAAGAAGAAGAGGACGTTCTTTATTATACAAAACTTTGCACTCTTATCCATGATACTAAATGTTTGAATAATTAAAAAAATACATTTAGTTTTAAAATTCTTACATAATTTGATTTTCATGAGAAATAAGAATAAAAGTTAAGGACACTTCAATAACATTAAAAGCACTGTAACTCGGAAACATATTATGTTAAATAAATCATTTTAATTTATATGTAGAACTTCAAGATATGTGTCTTTGTATGAAGATAAAAATGAAACTCAACACAAAAATAAACAGAATAAAGAATTTTGTACCTAATTGTTGAAGCGATGAAAAGAGCACAACAAAGTAACAAGAATAATTTGTAAACTTTACTTCGCAAGTTTTGGATGAAACTTCTAAAATATGTTTCGTTTTAGCATTAACACATTCAGCATTTCCACGTTGTCTGATTTGCAAACAAAACAAGTGGAATGTATGAAACAACGGGACTATGTTTGCAAAACTCGAGATTAAGCCTCTTAATAATCCTTGTTTCGATTCGCTTTCTCGTTCTTCAGAGTTCATGTTATATTTACAGGAAAACGGGATATTTTTGAAATGGATTTACCATCCAAATATTTTGATTAATTATTTATAAACACGAAGGGTTTTGTTCAGAATGTAAAATGTTTAATCCTTTTAAACTTTTTCTCATTCTGCTACACAAATCTTTTTTTTATCTTGTTTATATATTTTGCTATATCCACTGCTAATCACGCTCTAATATTTTATGAGCAGCTATCTCTTATTTACTTCAGAAAGCAATTATGTAAAATGATTGTCTAAATCTTCATTAATTTGGCCATTTTTATTAACTGCTTACTTAAGTTAACGCAAACCAATTAGAAATAAACTGTATGAAACTGTAGACTACAAACGATTTCAACACAGGCTAATAGATACACGTATGTACGAATAAAAAGGGTTCTAAATAAGACTGAACTTTAACTTATTGAAATTTGTTTAGTTAATATAATAAAAATAACAAATCGAAATAAACTATCTATGAATTATAGAAGTTAATAACTCTACACGTCACTATACGTCGTTTACCACCGTTAATCAAAACTCGTTGTTTTGCGTGTTACCACTGCTCCCGAGACTTTGACTGGCAAGGAACGAATTCCTATTTTTGTACACCATACTCGCCCCCCCCCCTCACCCAGCCTATGGCTCACCCGACTCGGAATGCCCATAGCTTAATAAATTCTGCTACCTTTGAAGTCCTGAATAGAACGTCTCTGTAACAATCACGGATTACATCATATGTATTGTTATTTTTCACAGGCCTAATTATATACGGTCTTAGGCTCGATCAATTTTATTTGAAACATTTTTTTCTAAAATTACAATTTAACATATTTACAGGGTGTTTTTTGGAACCTTTGCCATCCATTTTCTCGGTTTCTATGAAAGTTAAAAAAAATAAAACATGAGGAGCATATATAAGACCTAGGGATCACAATTTTGTGCAAACCAGACAAGGAAAAAAACTGACTCAAAAGCTGCAGCAGGGAAAACTAAGTGAAAAACGGCAGCAGGCCGCGCCAAAGCGGACCGTGAAGCTGTTCGCGCCGTAGGCAAATATGGGGACCAAGGAATTAATATGTTGGCGAATTCGTACATAGGCGAATTCACAAGGCCAAGTCAGCCTTGCCTTCGAAGCACGCCAGACTGCTCTTTTAGAAATTAGCCAAGAACGGTCGTAGGCCAAGAGAGGTCGTAGCCAAGAGCGGACAGTGAAGAGGTCGTCGAAAAAAGAGTGGTCGTAGGTCATGGAAAATCGCACAGTGGAACTGTCCGCGCCGTGTGCAAATACTGGGAAAAACTGAGTCAAGAGCAGCCATAGGCCATGGCAAATCTGACAGCCGTAGGTCACACCAAAGGGCCGTAGGCAAACATGGGGACTCGGCGATTTATGGGTAAACGATGTATAGGGTGGACTAATGTGATTTAATTTATCCTAAACAACTATTTTGCTAATTGAATTTAATAGATGAGTTGTAAGGTGATCAGGGCCGGAGGAATTCGGTAAACAGAGTATTCTAAGCTTCAGGGAGCTAATACAAGAGGGGCGCCAAAACAACAGAAAAAGTTATTTAATGATAAAAATATTAATTTATGGGGCGCCAATTATGTTTCGCATCAGCGCGCCAAAGACATTTCCCCCAACCTGAGGTGGCGATCAGGTCGACGATTTTTTTTTCTTCTTCTTTGATGTTTCCTCTCAAAATATTGTTATCCCTTCCTTTAATATACACATATGCATATATATATATATATATATATATATATATATATATGTCATTTTGTTTTTTTCGCCATTTTTTTTCGATAT
>WYDF02050410.1:0-12120 GCA_009867245.2 Adranes taylori
GCGCCATCTAGAGAGACTAGTCACACCCATACCATACTATGTGTGCTTGATGAATTTAGATGTATGTACATAGATGTTAAGAGCAATCCTAAAATCAATTTGGACAGAAAAGTTTTCAAAATCCAACTTTAAATAAAGCACTTACAATTTAGATATTTTATGAGGTATGATTAACAAATGCGCGAAATTTTTAAATTTCGCTCATTGCAGAAGTCCAACTGTGAACTTCTTGTTACTGTTTTATTGGTAGACATTTCCCGAAAAATATGTTGACAACTGCGGCCATATTGGCAATTATTGGGAAGAATTGGGATTATGTCCAATAGGAAATACTTTGAAGGGAACAATGTTAGCATTGACGAATAAATAAATATGATCATTCCGCATATTATTTGATCATACCTCGTATTTAATAACCATATTTTTTTGTTTCTATCAATCATTCATATTTTGACATAAAACGTTGCAGAAATATTAACAGTTATTTTTATTTACTGCGTTTCAATAAAATGTCAACAATATTTACATTTTATGTGAAAACTTAATAATTACTTATATAAATTAAGTATGTTTGGATAGTTTAATATTTTAGAATCTAGTAATCTAGTCAACTGATTTTAAGAAAACTTACTATTTCGTGCGAAAATTGTCGGTAGCCTTCCATGTCTAGTGATATTGGAAATTTCCATCATAGAGCCTATGTAAAAGGAAAACACTGTTTGGACCACAAAATATTTTTATTTATCATGTAATGGAGTGGAACAAACGAATGAATGCAGTGACCGTTCTTGAATTAGTAAGGGATCAGGCGCAAACTGACTTAGATCACATCAACAGAGATCTAAACATGTCATATTAACAGAGAATTTTGAGGATGATGCACCCAACGCTATTCTGAGGCCGCAGATGCGCGCCTAATGCGCCAGTGTGATAATCCGCCACTCAATGATTGCTTCCAATTATATTCTTTGCCAACAAGTCTAAATAGAAGATACATATAGCTTTATTCTTGTTTAAGCAGTCCTATTATTCTTCCAGTTTTAAATTCTGTTTGGTGTAGTAGATGGTTGCTGCTACTTGGTCTTTTATAGCAACCATGAATCGGAATCTAGATGAAGAAAATGGAAAATTCGGACATTTTCTAGTCATAATTCCAAAGTTTGCACAAAACCAGGAGAGAACTACATGGGTATCAAGTAGTGTATGTGAATTAGCTTCTCAGCAAATCTTAGTCGTTCGAAGTATAATTTGTGTAGAGTGATTACATGTTTGATCAAGTTGGAGGTAAAGGATGAACTCTTCTATGCAACTTTTTTGTGATGCTTTGAGGGATGAACTGTTCTTTACAACTTATTTGTGATGCTTTAGGATTTTCCACCATTTACTGTCTTGGTTTTTATGTTTGAATGGATTCAATTTTAGTGGGTGAAGATCGTTCACGGACTGAGGTCTGGATGCATAAAGTCATTACTTTGCTACGTGGTTGCGTAGTTTTTTATCTACATATCGATGAAAATCGTTGTACAGATTCAGAGACTCGTAAATCATCATGGAACGAGTTTGTGTGCAACTTGCATGTCACCAGCGTTTCCCCCCAGTTGATGCACCTAAATGCTACAGTATTCGCTTTATAGCCGAGGAAAACCTAGAAAACATGGTTAAAGGTAGAGATAGTTGCGGTTTCCTTTGATTTATTAGCATCAAGTGTACCTTTTATGTTACGCTGCTTGCACCACAGTGCTTTGTTGATTTGTACATAATAATGTTTCCAGTAGAAGAGATGGGTGATGCTTGTTTTGTTTTTGTCTTCCTTTCTTTCCTTTTTAATAATTTTGTGTATTTATTTATATATATATATATATATATATATGTACTTTTTTGTTTTTTATCTTTTTATATTTTTTTATGCTAATGAACCTTAAGGAAGGGATAACGGGATTCAAACAAAGATTTCCTAAAGTTCTTCGGGAGCCTCTTGTATTGACTGAATAATTCTGATGGTGGATGGGGAAAAGGTCTTCTAGGTAATTTGATTACTTTTGGATTTTCAAAGTGAACCTCAAAGTGCAGTAGGCTATCGGGTTAGTTTCTTTTGAGTGTCAATCTGATAGGAGTGGCCGTGCAATGTTTATACAGATTAGCGGTTGAAAACTTAAAATGGCGTTTGTGAATTTTCCTAAGGATCGCGCGCTTACAAGATCTTAGCCTATGATATTTCATTGTTTATAGCGGAAGAGTACAGAATTGCTCTGTAGTCGATAATTGGTTTTATATAAGTTTTGTAGATATGGTGAAATGTTTTGGTGTCACATGGTTCTAACTCTGGTTAAAGTACAGTCCAGAGTTAGAACCATGTCATTTTTCCAGTTGAACCTTGCTGCTGATATCACAAAGCAAGTAAACAAAAACACACTACACCTCATGAAAACCAGGGTATTTCAGCACCAAGTCGATCATCATTTACCACGAAACCCCAATTTTCAAACAGTCATTCCGCCTGTAAGTTAGCAACTTGATCACAAGTTTAAATAAAATAAAAATTCTCTCAGGAGATGAAGATTTAACCGATTATCCAAATCGCAAATATCCCACTTGGGACTGTGGAATTCCTGGAGACCCTGAAGATGTTCCAGATAGGGGATGGTTCTGGAACATCTTCAGAACATCCAGACAGGGGATGGTTGTATTCAAATACAGAAGCCGATCAGCGTCGCAGACTTTTAGATGGTATTTCAAGACAATATGTCGGATGTAACAATGTTGATGAGAATAAGTTTGTTGTTATGAGAATAAGAAAATAAATTAATTTCCCAATAAAACTGTCCTCAAATATATTTTGCTTCTTTGTTTGGATTGGCAAATTAATGTAGGATGGATGGATTAGATCGACAATCCAATCCATCTTGAATTGATAGAATAATGTTGTCAAGGCAACAGCTTAGAAGGGTCGAAATTTTCTACTCCTACAACCGTTGTTACAAACATATCAGAGGGCATTGTTGTTGGTCCGCAAATGAAGACCAAAATCTTGATAATAATTTAGAAGTTATCCGGAGTGTAAGAACGACACTGCGTATTCAGCAGCATAAGGACTACACTGCAGATTCACTAACAACATTCTAAATTATATCAATTGGGTCTTTATTTGCAGCTCAACACCTAAGTCCTCTGATATTTTTGTAACAGCAATTGTGCGAGAAATTGTTTTTTTGGAGTAGAAAATGTCGACCCTTTCAATCCGTTGCCTTGGCAAATTTGTTTTATCAGTTCAGGTGTGGTGACCAATTAAGAATAACACAGTTTTTATTGGGAAATTAATCAATTTTCCTTTTTTACATCCGATATTTGAATGCAATTATGAATAATGAGAAAGGTTTGATCAGGATTTTTAGGGAATTCCAAAGTTAAAATTTATAGAAAATTATTTCAGGAGTTCTTACAAATTACAAAGAAACGGAGTGTAACACGTCTCTTAATAATGCCGCATTACAACGAGAGTGTAGTGGGATGGGTTTATATTTAATCAATTAATTTATAAAGTTGACATCAGCTGTTAAAACTCACTCGACTATAAAGGGATCGTAGCAAATAAACAGTGAAATAAAGAAATTTTATTTTTGGTTATTATAAATTAATCGATTACGCTGGAATTATATTGTATCAATATAATTCATAAAATAATAAAAGGTAACTCCGTTTCTATTTATTCTATTCACGAAAAGTTTAACACACGCGCAACAAATTTTAACACCTATTCGCAAGTACAAAAAAATAAATGTAACAACTATGTAGCAAAATTGAATTAGTATGTTAATGCATTCGCTTGGTGTAAGAATCAAAAATTAGTTCATAATGAATAAAATTAGTTTTAGACTAAAACTTTGCATAAAGAATTAGTGGCACTAATAAATCCAAACAAAATTTTATATGTTTCAGATTTTCAAACTAGTCACTAAATTATTACTCACATCTATGCTGTAGACATTTCGGATTAAAAGTATTACACGCAGGCTTATTTTTATTTTTAGAAAAGTTACTTTAAACTGACATCTCTTTTCTTCCCATTAAAAAACTATCACTATCCTTAACTCCAAGTTTCCCAAAATACCCTTTGTTCCATGGAAACTTTTCTAACTTTCTGGTCGCCTGACTTCACCCTAGCCCGACTAAGTTCGGTGTGACTTTATCGACACGACTTTTCACGCTCCTCTCCTCCTACTTACCCCTTTCTATTTCATATCGACAATGTGGTGATGCTAATTAAATCATACAAGAATAGCGCTATGTTTACATAAGGATTCTATTTCCTAACATTTAATGTACCTACAAAGGGTAAAATCGTTTAGATATAACTCCTATTTATAAACAGAATATTTAAAATTTGACAATGACATTTTGTTTCATTTTCTGGCTTAAGGGTTTCCTTTAGCGGCATCAAACATTATCCCTCAGGACTCCTGAATCGACTAGCCTCAGTCATGCTACAAGTTTTAATAAGACACACGTGAATATATTTTTTCTCTTCTGCAAGAGGTCGTAAATCGTTACAAATTTGAACCTCAAGACATATGCAACGTCGATGAAATGGGCATAACTCCTGTGCAACGGACAGACAGAATTATTGCAAGAAAGGGCATAAAACAAGTGGGTTCTGTAACGTCCGCTGAAAGGGGTACTCAAGTAACATTTTGTTTTGCTGCTAATGCCAGCGGAAATTCAGTTCCTCCGATGTTCTTGTTTCCAAGAAAAAACTACAGGGATTATTTTGTTAACAACGGCCCTCCAGGATGCATTGGATCAGCCAATCCGTTAGGTAGAATGACGGAACATGATTTCTTTATAAATTTAAACCACTTCTGCCAGGTCATCTCGCGAAAAGCCTTGATATTGGATGACCATGAAACTCACCTCTCATTAAAGGGTATTTCTTTTTGCAAAGAAAATGGAGTTGTGGTAATTTCTCTACCACCACACTGCTCCCACAAACTTCAACCATTGTATCGGTCGGTATATGGGCCTCTTAAAAAATATATTAATAGTGCTTGCGGCTCATGGATGTGCAATCATTCAGGGAAAACCCATTGCGAAAGACGATGTTCCTCTGACAGCAACGCCAAAAATGTTCAAACTGGCTTAGCAGCCGCTAAAATTTTTCCCTTCAATTAAGTATCTTTTTCGATGACGAGTTTCTTCCTGCAGCTGTTACCGATCGTCCAAATGTGGAAAATGATTTGAAAGCAGACGTATCTCTGAACGAAGTTATTCCAGAAATTCAGATCGGTAGTCAAGCTAACCATATTGAACCAAGCATACAGATTTAGAACCTGTAAATTTACCGGGTCCTGCCGGTATCATCACATATTTTTCTCCAGAAGATTTAAGATAAACACCCAAGGCTACACGACAAGAGTTACACGAAAACGAGTAGCTATAAGTCAAGAGAGGTAACCTAGCCGATCAGTGATTTAGACAGATACTCCAAATAAGGAGGAATTAGGAAATGACAAAAGAGAAAAGAATTGACAGAAGAAAAGAAAATAGCTGCTTCACCAGCTGCTTCAAATGGGCTCATGAAGAATGTACAGATAAAAATCCATATTTCATCTGCATTCACTGCAATTCCGACGGGGATATATAAAGGAGTAGGGTTTGTCACAATCAACCCCATAGGTATCACCATGAATCCCAGGTCGGGGCAAATTGTTACATTTGGAGTCACATTTTTTGTTAATAACTATGTTTAAATCGCGTGAAATTTGTTCGTTTTTATACTTTTTTACAGATAAATAAATAAATATGTTCAAGCAAACTTAATAATCTTATTATCTAGATCTATAACAAATTGTACGTAAGAATTGGTACAATCAACCGCGGTATCTCCTATTGAAACAACGTAGAGTATTAGAATGGAACTAAATTAAAATGGGAGCAATGCTTTTTCCGTTCCAATATGTACCTAAGTTCACACCTGATTCAATTTCTGGAATATTTTGGTCACATGAATTTTCAACCAAATAAATAATTATTAAGGGAAATAGTGTTGTTTTTATTAGTGATCTTTATATTATAATACAAAGTATTGTATTTTCACGACTCTACCAAGAAAATTACAAATACGATTCATTAAAATTGTTATCTAAAAGTAGAACATGAGTAAGAAAATTGTTTGTATTTAATTTATGGAATAAATTTCAGATAATAAGAAACCTATTAGCGGCTAAAAAGTATTGAATAAAAACTAAATTACACGAGGAAAGAAAAAAATTCTGAACAAAAGAAATAAATTCCACCCAAAATAAATAATCGAGAAGAAAACAAAAATGAGAAAAAGAAGAAACCGAAAGCCAGTTGCTACTGTTTTGAAATTAAAACCACAACAAAGTCTTT
The DNA here is from genome assembly GCA_009867245.2 of Adranes taylori. Taxonomy (NCBI): domain Eukaryota; kingdom Metazoa; phylum Arthropoda; class Insecta; order Coleoptera; family Staphylinidae; genus Adranes; species Adranes taylori. The sequence continues at coordinate 6,388 of WYDF02050410.1, forward strand.
TTCGGGTTTTAGAGGATAAAACTGCTGGATGATGTTTTAGGGAAAGACAGAGAGAGAAAAAGAAAGAGGGAGAAAGAAAAGAGTGAATAACGCCGAAGACAAAACCAAACAAAGAGTGTGAGGTGAGACAAGATGAAGAAAGAACAATGTTGAAACCGCATTCGTTACGAAACAATATCCAGCGCATTCGAATCAGATGATGAAAGGATTATGTTTATACAAGGTGTTTGTAGAATTTATAATTTTCAGTACTTAAAATATTGTTCTGAAAATATATTTTATTATTATTGGATATAACTTAGATATACGAGGGCTGCTGCTAAAATTTCGGGATAGAAGGAGAGAAAAACATCTTCTGGAGATGAAAATCGTTTGCCACGTCGTCAGTTTTTTATTTTTGGGAAAGTAAAGAAGTCTCTAGGGCTTAAATCAGGACTGTAAGAAGGATGAGACAACAATTCTACCTTTTGATTGCTCAAATAGTTTACTGTTTGTTGCGCAGTATGGGAACTGGCATAGTCATGGTGCAGAATGATCCTATTTGTTTTTCGCAATTCAGTTATAACTTGTGGTAAACAAATGGATGTATACCGTTCTGCGTTTAGAGTTCTACGATCTTTAAGTGGAATAGTAGGGACATGCCCAGTTATTGAGACAAAACAAGCTACCATTTTCTTAGAAACACTGCGGCAACGAGTGACTTTTGGGGGTTTGATTTCATCTTCAAACACCCAAACAGTTGACTGCTGTTTCGTTTCTGCTTCATAAGCAGAGATCAAGGTTCATAAGCATAGATCCAAGCATTTCTTTACACCAATTCACACGACTCTCTTTCTGAGCTTCCGTTAAATTATGGGGTATCCAATGGGAACATATTTTTTTAACAGTTTCTAAGGTTTCAGACTCCTATTTAGTTCTGCGCACTAGAGTGCACAGTGGGACTTATTGGTATTGAACACTCTCGATTTAACAAAATATTGGATCTCCACTATTTGCCTATATATATAATGTAATAGTTGTTATATTAAAAAGTCTTAAATGAACATACTTTGAAATATGATTAACCAGATTATAAGTTACAGATGATTTTGCTGAAGATAAGTTTAGCAATTGAGGTGAATATCCAAGTAGTATTAGTACTTTAAGCAGTAGTGTATGTGGGTACAAGGCTAACATAAAATATCGGAAGAAACAGGTTCATCCCAAATAAATCCTTACTGAAATTATAATATAAATAACCGATACAGAAATATTAGGTATAGATTAATTAAATGACAATTGGAAAGAAACCGTAAATGTAAATACAGGAGAATGGATGCACGTCAAAGAAATTAAAAGCGATCAAGGTGAATTTATTTTACGATGAAAGAATGGAATCAGAAAAGCATAATTATTCAGACCTTAGGACTAAAACTACCACATCAGACTCTATTTTTGAAGTTACTAAAAATTACAATTTGTTGGTACACAACGAAATTCTTACAAGGGATAGGTATTTCCAACACATGGATGGTCGTTCTGAAATAAGACAATTACAGAATGCAATCTCCAGACAAATCCACATTGAAGAAAATCTTCTCACATGCAGGACAGAAGCCGTTCGTGTGTACAGAATGTGGCTACGAAACTGCAGAAAAGGAAAACATTTTAAGTCTCATACGTACTCATTTAGAAGAGAAATCTTTCAAGTGCATGGAATGTGGTTTCAAAGCGACACACAAGGGATATATTGCACAACACAAACGAATATATTCAGCAGAAAAGTCTTTCAAGTGTACGGAATGTGGTTTCAAAACTGCAGTTTAGAGAAACCTTCTAAATCCTTAACGAACTTATGTGGAGCTCTTGTGAAATCAGAAACAAATAACTTTGGGTATAAATCTCTTATAAAGAATGTTACTATAATACTTAAAATCTACTTAACACTACTTAATAAAGTATTAATATTCATTGTAACACTGAGGTATTTCCTACTGTGAGTTGCTGCCAGAGTTTGGAGAATATATATTATAGAAGTAGTTGATGGGACATAAATGTGTAAGTAGATACAATGTTAACATAAAATAACGGAAAAAATAGACCGCAAATACGAAATGAATCACCTACCGAAATTAAACTAGAAATAACCTACACAGAAATATTAGGTACAGATTCCTTAAATGACAATTGCAATAAAACCATAAATATAAATATAAGAGAATTGATGCACGTGAAAAAAGTAAAAAGCGATCAAGGTGAGTATTTTCATCACCATGAATGAATAGAACCAGAAGAGCATAATTACTCAGATCTGCCTAATTATGAAACTACGATTAGTGAGAATATTTCTGATTGTGACCAAATAACTGAAGTAACTAATATAAAAGGTTTCCTGATGCATTCATTTAGGAGAAAACTTGCACCACCAACCAAACTCCAATTTCGAAATTGCTCGAAATCAAAACTTGATACACGACAAACTTCCTACAAGGGATAAGCATTTTTAATGCACGAATGGTCGTTTCAAGACAATACAAATACAGAATGCAACTTCTAGATGGATCCACATTACAGAAAAGCCTCTCCAAGGCACAAAATATCACTTCAAAAGTAATCATAAATTCTATTTGGTGAACCATGAACGAACTCATGGCCGAGACAAGTCTTTTGAATGTACGGAATGTGATTTTAAAACCGCACAAAAAAATATCTTGCAAAACACAAACAAACTCATCCAGTAGAGAAGGGTTTTGAGTCTGTGGAATGTTGTTCTAAAACTGCAAATAAAGAATATCTTGTGGTACATATTCAAACTCATGCAGAACAGAAGCCGTTCGAGTGTACAGAATGTGGTTACAAAACTGCAGTAAAGGAAAACTTTTTAAATCACATAGGAACTCATTCAGAAGAGAAGCCTTTCGAGCGTATGGAATACAGTTTCAAAACAGCACAAAAAAGATATCTTGTAATGTATCTATCTTGCATTTTAAATGTACGGAATGTGGTTTCAAGACTGCAGAAAAGGGGAATCTTCTAAAACACAAACGAACTCGTTCAGATGAAAAACCTTTTGAGTACAAGGAATGTGGTTTCAAAGCGGCACACAAAGGATACCTTGCAAGATACAAATGAAGTCATACAGCATAAACGCCTTTTAAATGTACGGAATGTAATTTCAAAACTGCATACAAGGAAAATTTCTAATGACTCGACAATTAAGAATTATAAATATATTCATTTTGTTGTATGATGCATAGCAGAACAATTTTGGAGTTGTAGTCCGCAGATTTCATGAATCTGTATTCTCCAGGCATTGCCCTGTTTAAGTAGTTAAACAAGTCTTACGTCTTCAAGAAGCCGAACTTCTTGAATCTTTGGCGACTGATGGAGGGTGATAAAATATTTTAAGTCTCCTGTGTATCATAAATCCAATACCTCCTACGGAACTTGTCTCTTCACATCTGAACTAAAACGTACGTCTTTATTTCGAAAAGGTCGGTTCCTTTTCTCCTTCCAATTGCACTTAGGTTCACCCCATCCCAATGGATGCGTTCTAGTTTCTCTTTTAATTCAAGAAATCTCTGGTCCATCGAAAAGGTGTTTGAGTTGTATGTGGGGATGTGCAGTTTCGTTTTCTATGCCTATATTCAGATTTCTACAAAGAATTATCTATCCGCATTTTTCATGAAATTTCTGTTAAATAAAATCAATTTATAATTTAGATAACTCATCTTAAAACCAACCTATAAAATTTCGTAAAGCAACACTTTCGTATATATTTCGCAATTTTATCTACCATCTTCTAATTTTTTTCCCTACATTTTTTTCGCGTTCTCTCGGTTCGTACTTTTAAAATAAAGACAGTCGTAGCTGTACGAAAAAAAAAAACCAAAAAACCAAAACAATCAAGAAAAAAGTAAAAGAGAGGAACGAAAGATTGAAGCAAACACAGGAGCAATTCTTAAATGTTCCAAGAGACATAAGATTTACGCACGTCAGATTTGGATGCGCTAAACGGCTTGACGAATAAACGTCACTCATCAATAAATTTGGTGGAACGAAAATGCGGCAAGAAGAAATTACGATGAATGAATTAAAAAAAACCAAACAAACAAAGAGTTGAATATTAAACCACATAGAATGACGTAAAATTTATTTTAGACTCGTAATTTTATAACCAAAAAGGAGATGATTCTTGTATTTTTTCAAAATGTCCATAAGAATAATGTAAACTAAACAAATAATTTATTACTGTTAGTAACTTAACATTTTTTTTGCATAGAAAACTTACATTAGGGGTTGATTAAAAATTAGGTTAGGGGTTTAAAAAATATAATACGTATACTCTCGCTCAAAAGTGCTGTAAAATCTGAATTGGGCTAGTATGGAAACTCGTGCAGTTTGGTCCTTTTTTGAGCATTTCCCTTTGTCTTCTTCTTCTTCTTCCTTTTTGTAAGGCATCTGCCTTCTTCTCTGACTTCTTAGAGTTGTAAAATTATAAAACGGTACGTCCACTTTAGAAATCGTCCGGCATAGTATTTTATTCTAAATTAAGTGGGGCTATTTGGGGGATTTAGATTAGATCATTCCGCATTAATTATTCAAGTAATAACTTTGCTAGAAGTAGCTAAACTAGAGTGCTATCTTATAACGATGGCGTCAGATATACCTACAATTGTGAGCAGAGGATTGCTACGCTAACCCATATAAAAAGTCCCCTCTCACCCATGTTACGTCGGAGAGAACAACCCTCCCTCCTAAAAACACGTGACAATATAATATTTCTGTATCTAGCCCACAAATTTTATACAGACAATGAACTCCTATAACATTATGACAAATGACAATAAAATGTATGGCAGTAGACAAATAAAAATATTAAGTGAAAGAATAGTTTCGCCTGGTAACCAGTAACCAATTAGGAATCTGGAGTTATGCTGGGGTTAACTAACTGGGGTTGAATAAATCTAGATTAAAGCCCAACAAGAAGTATTTTGGATCAAAACCTGACTGAACATGTTAATCATTTAATCCAATTTCGTTTAGTAAAGGATTCCAGTCGAGTTTGTCCAAAATTGGAATCAAATTCTTTGAATATTCTGAAGTTGAAACATAGATCAATATTTGATAATTTGATCAAAACCCTGAAAATGTTAAGCGTAATATAGTAATTAAATTTTCCGAAAGTCCGTTGTCAGCATTCAAACCAAAACCTGGATTGATTCTTGACATCTGATACGAGTATAAGTATCACAACAACAGTTGGTTCTACTAAAACGGTCAAATTTTAATTTTTATTCAGTAATTTTTTATTCAATAATAGAGCTGTATATCAGTCGAAAGCAGAATATCAGTTGAAAATGAACTGTCAATTGTGATATTGATTTATTAATCAGAAACTATTTATTGTATCGTAGACATCGACAAAGGGGAGTATAAAAATTTTAATTCCATCTTATGTCTACTTTGCTTACAAATTGAGCTAAAAAGAAGCAAATTTGAATTGCGGTGCGAATTCTAGTAAAAACATTCAAAACAATTTGTAAACCAAAATTTATTAGCACAATAAAAGATACGTGCTTTCAAAGCCCATCTCTCAGTCAAATAATATAGTAAATATATCATTTAGTAGGTTACATGGTATTATACAGGAATATTTTCTTGCAAGAACATGCATCTGATCAAAGCGATCTTTTATTTCCTTTATAATTCTATCCATAGATAAAAACATTTCTCTTCGTACTTCTTGTTCTA
>WYDF02050421.1:0-12120 GCA_009867245.2 Adranes taylori
TGGGATTCTCCTCTGACCGGGGGCCCCTTCCGGCTGGGGGCCCGTGGCATTTTGCCGACTTGCCACCCTGTAGTTACACCACTGCCTATTAGTCTTTTCATAGTGCTGCTTAAGTTATGTTGAGGCAAGCGCTCCCGTATTTTGATTCTATCAGAAGGTATGATACCTGTTTTTTCAAATCCAGATATCATGTGTTTCTTCTTCTCTACATACAAACAATCAACCAGCTGTTTTAGTAGTTTAGGAAATTGATCTTTGGTATCATCCAGAACTTTTTAGTATCATCCTGTATATTTTTATATAATTTTGATAGCCCTTTTGAAAAGAATACCAAACATGAGATGAATGTGAATAAATGAATAATTTATCGATTAAAGCAATGAACACTTACAATTTTGCAAGATTTATGCGGAAACTGTCGTAAAATAAAACAGTATTCACATATCTATATCTCCAAAAAAAAAATCAACATATCTACGAATAAGATATTTTTCTTTGTAATATAAAAATTCCCTGATCGACGCACCCATTCTAGTGTCTGAAAATTTTAAAGAGTTACTTCTACAATTTTTTTAATCAACGTAGGAAGCATCTAGTATAAAATTGATTCAGAACAGTTATAGAAGATGTATTTAAATTTGGTTTAAATATATCCTATATAACAAATTTAAGTTTCTGAAAATGTATTTTCAAATGTTGTTTTAAACACAATTTGACGAAAATAAAAAATTCGTCAACCGTTATTTCACTAAATTTCATTTTGGGAGTATAATCTGATGCAATTGTAATGAATTCTTTATTCTTTTTCGTGTTGTAACAAAAACTTCTAACTAAATGTGATGATCGCAGAAAATGGATTATAATTTTAAAGTTGTCCTTCTACAATTTTTCTTTATCAACGTAGAGAGCATCTTTAAGATAAAATTGATTAAGAACATTTACAGAAGATGAATTTTAAATTGATTTAAGTATGTTCTACATTACAAATGCATATTTCTAAAAATACACTTTTAAATACCATTTGAACAGAAATCCAAAATTCGTCAACTGTTATTTCGTAAAATTCGTCATTTAGAGAGTGCGATCTGATGAAAATGTAATGAATTCTTCCTCTTCTTCTTACGAAACCTTATAACTTAAAATTTTGGTGGAAAGCTTTCCCTAACCTCAGGTAACAGAAATGTTCCGCGGAACATTGGTTGAGTACCCCTGGATTAAGGTCATAATAAAAAATTCGTGGACAAGTCAGCTACTCCCATCTTTCATATACTGGAAGTGAAAAGTTTTACTATTTACTTTGTACTATTTACAAAGTTTTACTATTATACCTTAGAAACTAAAGATGGATCTATTTAGTGTTGAGCAAGGTACTTCATAACTACCGTGTTCGTGATAGTTCAGGTGTTGATCAAGTTCAGATATTTTACGTTCATCAACGCAACATTTAGTTAGCTCAATAGTGGATTAAGGTAACTTCCGGTTACGATAAAAACACTTTTGGTAGAACTTTTGTTAATTTATAACTGCTACAAGATTTGTTAATATGTTTTTATAAACTTTTGAAGATAATTATCCATTAATTATAAAATAAAGAAGAAAAAAATATAATGACTCATCTACTCAGAATATTTATTGATTGGTCGATTTGGAAGCTGCTGGCAGTCTCTTTTCAGTTACTAAAAAACCATTGTGAAAAAACCGCCTGATGTCAGGCGAGGCGAGGGTAGCCTAGAAACCATGAGCAAACCCTTAAACATTCTGACTCCTCGGCCGCCAGAATGTATAAATGTTCGTGCTACTTCGCCAGAATATGGAATTTCTTCTGCTTATAGCGCGCGTATGGCGATCCAATTAGCTATTTTGGCTGGGAAACTCCACGCCTGAAGACCACTGTTGATGTTCGTCCGAGCCTGTTGATGTTCGGTCGTTTGCCTTGCCTTTCCCTTAGATAATCCCTTTGATATATTGCAATTACCTTCTCCTGACTTCTTCTTACAGTTTCCTTCTCTGAAGTTCTCATCTTACATACTTTGATGGCGCTACAGTCCATTAAGAACCCAGGCCAGTCATCTCTCCGAGTAGTCAACTGTCTCCAGGTTTGGACTCCTAGCATGCGAAGGTCCTCTTCACCATCTAAGTTTAACGGCCCACAGACTTCTTTCAACAGGTCTTGAGTTAAGAACTTTTTTGGCACCTGATGATCTCCCATTCTCTTGACGTGACCGAATCAACGTAGTCTTCTTGCCTTGATGTCTGACATGATCAATGGACAGGTCTCTATTTGTTCTTATTCATCATTCATTGTTCTCGTGCACAGCCCATAAAATCTTGCAAAAGACTCCCCTCCCAGGCGCACAGTAGGTTCTCCTCTTTTTTCCTGACAGTCCAGGTTTCTGTGTCATACAAGACCATGGCTTTATAATGGTTTTAAACACCAACAGTTTCCGTTTATTTTAGACAAGGGGAGACTGAAGTAGCTTCTGGAAACTAAAGAAGCATTAGTTCCCGGCAGCTACTCTTTCTTTGATTTCGTCGGGTACCTCGTTGTCGTGTGTTAGAATGCCTCCCAAATATTTGAATGCCTCGACAATTTGGTAACCATTGAATTTGTCAGTGTTCCGCCATCTGATTGAGTTCCTAGTGTTTTTCATATATTTTGTCTTCTCCTTGTTGACATGTAGCCCCATTTTCTTAGCTTCGTTCTCGGGAGTTTGTACGTTCCCGTTTAGGTGTTTGGTGTGTAAGGCTAACATAGCTATGCCGTCGTCGAAGGCGAGACTCTGGGATGTTCTATTAAATATTCTGTCTCCAGGGTTTGTTGGTAATTTCCTCATGACGAATTCCAAGGGGATGTTGAACAAGGTACCTGATAATGAGTTCCCTTGGTTGAGACCATTGTAGATATCATATTGCTCGGAAAGTTGTACTTTGACTCTACTCTTCGTATTGAGCTAGTAACTGGTGGACCCTTACATTGTATTCATAACACTTCTCCAGAATCTGCTTTAGTGTAAACATCTGGATCTGGCGTCGACCTTCCAGGTCTAAAGCCACTTTGGTATTTGCCAAAACTTCTGTGTAAGCCTTTAATCTCTCGTTGAGAACTTTAGCAAAGATCTTGTACCCTATGTTGAGCAACGATATCCCTCTATAATTTCCATAATGCGTTTTGTCGCCTTTTTTATATAGAGATACAATAACTGACGTAATCAATTCCTCTGTAATTTCCTCTCTTGACCAAATGTTTTTAATAACGTTGTGCATTTCATCGGCGAGTTTCGCTTCTTCATATTTGAACATTTCTGCTGGGAGTCGGTCCTTTTCCTGCGGCGCGATGATTGGTAATTTTCTTTATGGCCTCTTCTACTTCGTTCCGAACAGGCTCCGACTTGTCCCCGTTCCCGTGTGTGACATCCTCCATCTCGAAAGGTTGAATGTTTTGGATTTTTGTATCAGTATTCAGTAGCTCACTAAAGTACCCTTTCCTCTTTCCAGGACACCATCTAGGTCCCCAATTAGGTTACTCTCATGGGTAAAGTTGTTTGCTCTTCCATCTTTTGCTGAAATCTTAAGCGCAGATCAGAGTCTTTGATAATGCCTTCAATTTTAAAGTGCTTAGTGCTTTCGATTCTGCTGTTCCTTGCCGTAGAAATCTTTTGTCTGTACTTGATCAAGACCATGTAGTGATAAGTATCTGCGTCGGACCCTCAACATGCCCTAACGTCCAAAATATCCGTAGCATGTCTTCTCTTGATCAACACATGATCTATTTGATAGGCTGTTACTCCATCTGGTGATATCGATGTTGCCTTATGGATGTTTGTGTGGTGAAAATGAATAATTCTAATTGAAAGAAAGATTGTTCCTGATAGCAAATAGGGTTGATGAGATTAAAATTCAGTAAATGCCACTTTGTATTTCTTGTGGACCATAAATCTGGTGACGATATGACCTGTGCCGCTGTACCTGTAGAAGATAGAGTAATCTTTACTAGCGGAGATCGTGTTTTCTCTCCAGCGAACTTCTTGTAGAGCTGTGATGTTAATATTATGCTCTTAGTTGATTCGACAGATTCCGAAACGCTCCCACTCGATTCAAGCTGAGGACGTTCCATGCCGCAATTCTTAGATCCTTAGTCCGTAATCGTAGCCTGGTCGTCTTCCTAAAATCTGTCCGGTCTCCTCTATATGTAGGCATTTCCGTAACAGCTTATTTTTCCGCAGTCAAGTCGTTAGCCTGACGTGCAATCATCTGGGGGCGCTGCCCTTTCAGAGTTCTCTAAAGATGTGCCCATCATACTGGGACTTCGAAAGCGTGTAGACGTTTTTGAAATTTGTCCACTCAAAGATTTCACTCAACCACATTTTTGTATTCTGCAAATACAAATAGCCACCAAGCCACCGGGACCTTATCCCACACTCCAAAGCCTTATCTTAACTCGTACTAAACGAAAAATCAACATGGCGACATCGACAGTCTATGACGTCATTGACAGATCATTTAATTTGACAGCTGTCAATTGAAATCCAATATGGTAGACGAGGGGGCATTTCTGGTTTAGGATTTTAAAACATCTACAGAGAATCGAAATGGCGTCAAAAAATACAAATTTCAAATCGTCGCGTGCGTTGGCGGGCTCAATGTACATATCGATTTTTTATATGAATGATACTAACAAATATTTGTGCTACTGGCGTCTGTTGAAAGCTAATGGTACGTACACACACTTGTATTTCTTTTTTTTTTTGATTTGAACCTTATAAAGGTGCTTACACACACTTGCAGTTAAATAAATCTCCATTTGCAATAAAACCAATTGATTTTAATTAACCGATTTTAGTCAAATAGAGATCTGTTTATAATAGATCTATAGGGGAAAAGAAATAAAACCCAAGTGTTTCAAAATATTATTTTTTCATCATTAAGAATATGTATAATAGACAATTTACGTACTAATTTCTACTAGTTGAACCAAATCCGTCTTCACCTACTCTAGTGGTACTAAGATTTGAAACTTTTACTGTTTCAGGATAATAAATCTTTTCACAAATCAACTGTGCTATGTGATTATATTTCTTGATCACTAATTGCTGATCGGAATGGTTAAATAGAAGTATTTTTACAACGCCACAATCACCACAATATGGATGGCTCTTGCATTAATATCAATAGAATGTTTTGCAGCTAAGCTTGTACTATGTTTCTAAATTCTAAACCAGAAATGCTCTGTCGACCGCCATATTGGATTTTAATTTGACAGCTGCCAAATTCAATGATCTGTCAATGACGGCATAACCTGTTAATGACTCAATGTTGCTTTTTCGTTTAGAACGAGTGGATATAAGGTCTTGGAGTGTGGGAGGGTGTTTAGAATCCGTACTTGCCTACTACGTACATATTTTGTATATAAAAGATAAGAAACATCAACAGTAATATATAAACAATACAGAAAAAACGTAGTTGCAGATGTAGAGATGTTTATTGGAAAAGATCCATTAGAAATCATTTTGGGGGTGCTGAAATTAAGTGGTGTAAACTTTGAAAAAAGTACTAAGTTAACAAGATTCCATCAACTCACGAGTTTGTTGTTTGGATTTTTCATTGTTGCATCTGGATTAATTGATATATTTTTCTACTGGAATGGAGTACAAACAGTTAGTAATAATACGTGTTTAACAGGATTTATAAGCGTCTTTGTGATATCCATCATATTTAGAGTAAAAGAGAAATCTTTCTACAAATTAATCGTTGATATGGCAACGCTGCGAAGAATTGACACTAATAAATATATAAATAGACGCATAGAAAAATTGGACAAAATAATGAAATATATTGTTATATTTGGATTTATAGCACATTATGGAACAGCTACTGTAATGAGTCTATTTCCAATATTAATGAATAAACGTGTATCCATATTTTATGGTTACACATTTTGCAGTTTTGAAAATAATATTTGTTTTGGTCTTTTATCCATTATTGCAGCTTACTATACGTTTGTTATAAGCGTTCCTGCGGTTTTTGGATTAGATGCACTATTACTTTATTTTACAATGTCAATCGTTATAGGCGTTGAATTATTTAAATGTAAATTTCAAGAAATTGTTATTAATGGAGCTAATATGAAAGCTGAACTAAGAAAAATTGTTGATTATCACATATTTATTATAAAGTATGTATGTATGTACGGATGCGTGATAAATATTCATTTCTAATTAAATACAAAATTTTCGACTAATCCACAAATTTAATTAAATATTCTTGAACGCTTTTGGTTAAATAATCATCATCAGAAGAACAAAACTACAACAATATTATTTTAAGTTTTAAATAAATGTAATGAATTGAAATGACATTGGCAAAATCAAAATATTTGTAGCATTAAATGTAAACATGGCCACAAAAGTAGCATTATAAAAGAAAAGAAATGATCATATGTTTCAAAACTTTTCATTTTGATACAAACTCAAAAATGATTTCAATATTCATGACTTAAAAATTGTATAACATAAAAATAATAATTTTAATAGAAAAACTGAATTAGAAATTTTTTATATGATCCAGTTTGAATTGTTATTAATAGAAAATTATTAATGTTTTAAATTTTATATATAAAAAACCTATAGTTTTAAGTTTTATTTAGATTTTTGTTATTTATAAAAAAATGGAATGTTATTAAAACATAAAGAATGTGATGAAGACATGTAAACATTTAAATTAATATTACCCATTTTCTAAATTTAATTTCTGATTTCTAGATCTTCTGCAATATTTAGTTTTTTTACTCTTATTATAAAAATGATTTGCTGAGAAAAAATTATTTGGATTGTAACAATGATTGTTTTTTAATAAATGATTATGAAAATGATCTAATTAAAGCATTTAATGTGTTCTTTTATGCGTATTTTAAATTGTCTTCCAGTTTCACCTATGTATTCAGCCAAACAGTTACATTTAAGTTTGAAAAAACCATTTTTCTCATTAATTGGTATTATTGTCGCGTATGGAATATAGATAGTGAATGGATTATAGGAGATAGATAGTAATTACGAAGGTAAGCAGTGCAGGTAGAGATATTTAGCGGGGAGTCGAGCGGGAGACCCAAACGACGATAGGCGTGGGATTGGCATCGAGATAGCATGGGCGGTTTTGTACTAAGAGTACTGGAAGATTAAGAGACAGCATCATTTCTGGAATCTTGGTCAGGCAAACAGAATGCTTTACGTTAGGTAAATTATTATATAGGTGACTTTCTATTATAGTTGTAAGTACCCCCAACCTCAGATCCCGGTAGAACCCCCTATACATCCTGGGTGGGGTGTAACAGTAATATTAAATAAATAAATAACCTTTATTGGCATTAATGTACTTCACAATTCACTTATAATCTACTTTTCCATTTAAAACAATTTATACAGTTTACATTCCTGTTTCTATCTATAACTAACTAACTTTCATAATTAATTATATAATCAATCCTATTCCCCCCTTTCTTAAAAACCTTCTGCCTTCCCGCGTTCTTTCATACAAATTATAAAAATAAAAATAAATCAAAAACTGGAGCTTAATACCAACCCAAATTAGAATCCTAAATCCTCCTATACTTCTCCTCTCACCGCCCCCCTACTATTACCACCGAGATAAGATGACCTGATATGCTGCTTTTAATTCCTTTCTCGCCCCTTTATCTTCTCCGCTATTTTTTCCATTATATTCTCCCCTTTGCCTCTACCCTAAACACACCCTCTAATTCCTTGCTTCCTCCCTTTCCTCCTTCGACCATCCAATCATTTCGCACTTCACACTCCAACCCATTCCGTTAGCCCTCTATCCTACACTAGAGTGATACCTTTGGTTGTGCATTTCTCAGCGATTGGTAATCACAAGGCCTTGTGACGTCATTGTCTTCTTTGCGTTACGCGTCATAGAAATTCCTTTCTACCGTACTAGAGTGATACCTCAGGTTGTGCCGTTCACAACGTCTAGTAATGACAAGGCGTCGTTTCGGCATTGTCTTCTATGCGCCACTCGTCGTATTAACTATTTCCTATCTTTCTCCGCCGTACACTAGACTGATACCTCTGGTTGTACTGTTCACAACGAGTGATAATCACATGACCTCGTGACGTCATTATCTTCTTTGCGTTACGCGTCATAGTAGCTAGTTTCCGACCAATGTACCTTTTCCGTGTTTCGCATCACCACCGCCTTTCCGCTACTGAATATGTTTTGAGAATTATCCCGACCGACCCCTCCCGCTGTATGATTGATAACTGTTACATGCTCGCCGCTTCGTTATTTTATCACCGCATCATATTTCTTGTCATGTACCGCCGCTATAACATACGCACCGTTTAATTAATTATCACCTTTTTTTTTTTAGTAATAAGCAATTGTTCCGCTATATATATAGACTGTTTAAGAGCTTTGTTTGTTTGACCGCTATTATTAAGAAATTTATTTGATTTGTGTATTTTTTTTTCATGATTATTAACTGACGTTTTTATTAATATTCTTTTTCTCTGTCTGTTTATTTTGTATAGAAGAAAAATGCACGATTTTACGGAAAATACACGCTTTAAATCTCTAATACTGTTTCACTCATTCGTGGATAGGATCGTGTTTACAGATACGCTAAAGCAAGTACGAGAACCTCTGGACAACTCAGAAGACTCGTAGCTACCTAAGGCCTCAGTGGAAACTGGGGACCAACGAACAACATCACTTCCAAGTGCGGTCTCACTTTAAATGGACCTGGCGCCCGAGAAATTTCCGAATACCGTAACTATTCTGTGATTAATAAGATGTTTACATGCGCCATTAGTGACAGTCGCTAGACTCCCATTAGCGGGGTCGCGTGTGGGAGTTCCGTTAGCATATCAGTATGGCATTGTACGTCGCATATTTTGACGTCCCAGGAAGAGACGCCACGTAGACCATCTGCCACTGGCACAGTGCGACAACGCAAAGAGCGTGTGGGTCGTCGCACTTTCATATACCATATATAACACCTACGAAGTACGTTAGGTATAAGAAAGATATAGGAATTTTGTTTTGAGAATTTTTTCTATTTCACGTTTTTCGTATTCATATTACTGCAATCCATTGAAACGTAATTCAAAAACGAAATCATAAGGAACAATTTACTGCAAAAATAATTTTTTGCTAAAAAATTTAAAAGAAAGGCAATTTTTTCGGTGGCTGTGCGTACGTATGGATGGATGTTCAAGAATTGTTCCTAACCTATTGGACCGTATTGGTTGAAATTTGGTAGACAGGTGCACACGATTGTTCCGCAAAAGTGACTTTTTTATATTTTTTTAAATGCGCCATGGTTTTTTTTCAAAAATTCAGTTCTATGCCTCTGTCTTGTACATAACGTGACGTATGACACGTTCAAAGTTTTAAAAAACTTTTCATTCTCTCAGAAACTATAAAAGGTAGGACAATCGAATAAACTTTATTTTATAGGCTCCCTAAAGCTCCCTAATTTGATTAGATTTTTTTTTTCTAAAATCACAATTTAAAATTTAGCCGTACTTTTTTTAAATTTCTTGTAACGAAAGAGCCTTCAATATTTAAGTGATTAAGCGAATTTAAAAAATCGCACACGTAATTTGACCGTAACAAAAAATTAAACTGCCCTAAATATTTCGGTTCGTATAACAGTTAGAAAAACGAAACTGGGCGAACATATATAAGTCTAAGGGACCTCAATTTTGCCAATGTGAACAACTGAATATACTTAACCGATTTTGTGCAATAAAAAAATTTTCGAAAACACATGAGAAGTCTATCTCTAATGGTGCCAACGATGTAGCCCCTAATATGTAAAACACTCTGTATTAGTTGCTATATTAATCGGTTGTCAACATATCGATACGTGTATTAACTGAACAAGAAGATAGAAGAAATATGATATATACGAAATAATATTTTCTTTTTAGGAGATTTGAAAGACAGTGTTCCTGCAATTTAATATATCTTGTTTTCAGTGGAGGGTCCAAATTATAATTTTGGGAGGGGTTCAAACGGATAATTTTTTTCAGAAATTCAGTTTTAGAACGAAGAGGCTGGAATTTTGCTCGCATATGGTACCTTATATTTTGCGTCGAATTAAATTAGTACAAAGTCTTCAACTGCAATACACCGCGATGTTGCCACGTTTAAACTTTAACAAATTTTTCGCTAGATATCAGAAACTATAAAAGATAGGATAGGATATTCGAATAACCTTTGCTTTAAAAGCTACCTGAAGCCCCTTCGATTTTAATTGAAACATTTTTTCTAAAATCACAATTTAGACTAGTTACAGGTGTTTGTTCTTTTGAAAATTTTTGCGACCAATTTTCTCCAAAACGTTGTTGTATTTTTTTTAAAATTTCTTCTATTATAAGTTTATTTAATATTGAAGCGATTAAGCGAGTTCACAAATATGCACGATTAAACATAGGAGTAATTTGACCTTGAAAGAAAATTACGCTACATTAAATATCTCGGTTCCTATGAAACTTGAAAAAAATCAACTTGGGTAACAAGTATAAGACCCAAGGATCTCAATTTTACGCAAAGCGGACACGAAGAAAGAGTGATTCAAAAGCGGTAGTGGGGAAAATGCACTCAAAAACGGCAGCAGACCGCGCCAAAACGGACAAATTCATAAGATCAAGGCAGTCTGGTGTGCTCTTTTAGAAATTAGCCGAAAAGAGAGTAAAGAGGACCATGCCATACCGGACAGCTTAGCTGTCCACACCGTAGGTAAATACGGGGAAATTTTGAGTCAAAAGCAGCAGTAGATCGCGGCAAAGCGGATAGATAAGCTGTCCGCGCGATTGACCAATATGGGGAGCGGGAGATTCATGGGTAGGCGGGGGATTCATGAGTTAGACTAATGTTGTTTAGTTTATCCTAAACACTATTGTGCTAAATGAATTTAATAGACGACTAAAAAGATGACGGCGAAAACATTGTGCTAATTGAATTTAATAGACGACTTAAAAGATGACGGCGAAAACTAAAAGGTTCAACTTTTATTTTATGCACGATATTACAAAAAGTTGGACTTCCAGTATATGAAAGATGGGGTGGCGATCACGTCTACGAATTTTTAAATTTAAAATAATATTGTTGTAGTTTTGTTTTTCTAATGATGGTTATTTAACCACCGAAAATATTAAAGAATATTTAATTAAATTCGTGGATCGGACGAAATTTTTTTATTAAATTAATGTTAATAACGTATTTTCCGAACTATAAGACGCACATCAAATTAAAAAAAAATCATTATTTATAAAGATATTTTCAAATTGTTACTTTTTTTATGTGGAAGGTGGAGAATCCTGCGTTGGACCCCACGCCTCAGACTCCTACTGACTAAAATCCCCTAAAGACGCAATCCCCTGCTTTAATAGTTTTTAGACTTGTCTAACCTGCCTTGAATTGTGTTTCTCAGGGAAATCGGATTTTTTTTTGTTTTGGGTGGAAGTAGAGAAATCTTCAAAGAGACGAAGGATGCCCGGTATATCCAACAGTGTGGGATTTTTACCTACTGTGGGAAAACCCACTCGCGTTAGAAATGGATAAAGAGATTGGCGAATTCGTATCTTCACAATATGCCTTACATCATTTTCATATCTTCGTCATGTTAACTGGCTCGATCAACCTACAATATCTTCGTTAAGCATTCATCATTCAACCATGTATTTCTACCAACGCCCTGTAGAAGCAAAAGAGAAATCGAAATCCAATCAGAAGAACAAATTAATATCATAAATCAAAATATCTGTAGTTCGCTACTTTACTTGCTATTTTTGCTAATGGAATATGGTAAGGGAATCGTCCTAACATTTTTTCATTATAATAGAAGCTATACATTGTCAGTAAATTAAAATCGTGAATAGAAGCATATATATGGATTTATAAATATTAAAGAAGAATAAACCAAATTCTTTTAACTCTGTTATTGCGTATATCTATTTTTATGTTTGAGTACTTTATTATAATATATTTGAGGAATAGATATCGTTGCAATGTCACAACCAGGAATTAATTATAATAGTTGTTTAAGCAGGTAATCATCGAAAATTGCGAATCATATATGAGAGACCACAAAGGTAGAAA
>WYDF02050432.1:0-12120 GCA_009867245.2 Adranes taylori
TTCCGAGGATGCCAGAAAAATTGGTGCAGCTGACTGGAAGGTCCTTGCCAGAGACCGGAAAGGATGGCGGACGACGCTGGAGAAAGTCGAGGCCCTGTAGGGCTGTAGCACTACTGATGATGATGAATAGTTGACGAATTTTCAAATACATTGAAAACACATTTTCAAAAATATAAATTTATTATATAGAATATATTAAAATTTATTTAAAATTCATCTTCTATAACTCTTCTTAATCAATTTTATCCTAAAGATGTTAATTAAGACCTACGTTGATTAAAAAAAATGTAGATGTACAACTTTAGAACTATTAGATTATAAGATTTTTTCATGTCAATATCAAAATTAAAAGCACTACAATATTTAAAAACTATAGCAGTTCGTAACAACTTTTAATTTGCTGACCTATACAATAGCAATAAATATTAATAAACTCATATAATAAATAAAAATATTTTAATAAAAGATCTCATTGGGCGATAAGTGCATGTAATTCTACTGGCACTATTAAAACAATTATAGTAATAATAAAAATAATACATATAACGCACGTGATTTTATATTAAAGTCTACTAAATAAGAAAACCGTGTTGAAAATTAAATGTAATCAGAAACTTCAATAGGTTGTAATAATAATAATAATAATATATTAATTATACTCATATCATGACTGATGCCGATAACAGATTTGCGATAATATAAAATGGTTTTTCATCCTACGTAAACTTATTAAATTTAGTTTGCTTCAAAAATTATGGTTGGTAATTTTTTACGATCTAGAGGAAAATGTTATACGATACACAATACATGCTTGAAAGTCAAGAATAAATTGACATATATATATATATATATATATATATATATATTGCTTTAATGAGCGTAATTTCATCTTCCAAAACATACGCTGTATAAATAGTGCATGATATCACTTACTTCATTGGCAATTGCCGTCTGGGGTATTTCTGGATATCTCGCATACATTTGACTCTGTTTAGCATGCTAGGCTGATTCGGAAACTCCACGAGTTCCATATCCACGGAAACTCCACGACTTCCATATTCTTCACCCTAGCCCACAACACATGGTTCAGACATACATATCTGAGCGTAGCACCCAAATAAAAATCGGAGGCTCCTTCAAGCTGGCGTACCCGAAACTCCTCTTTCGTACATCATGTACTGCTATGATCTCCAACACCCAACCACTCCTTTTAACCATTTTGCTTTGTACGCTGACGATACAGCGTACTGGGTATGCACTCTTAATGCGGAAATGGCAAGCTGTCACTTGCAGGCATCTCTTGACAACTTTTCCAAATGGGCACAAAAATCACCTTAAATCGCAAGCTATCTTCATTCAGCATTCTAACTATGTTCAATCAGTCTACGGCTTTGGAATGAACCCATCTTGTTAAAAGAAGAGATCTGCTACCTAGGTGTCACCTTCAGAACGTTCAACTGGAATTCTCATCAGAACCCATGGTTCGCAAAGGCGCAAATCTGATCCCCACATTCCGAGGACGTTTTAGGGACTGCATCGAAAAACTCGGCATCACACTTACAAAACTTACATTAGACATAAATTCACAGACTGCCCTTTCGATTTTCAAAGTAACTTTTATGTGAAAATTGCTCTGCCGAGCCTATCATAAATCGTCCAAAATCTCTGTAGTCCAAATATCTGATTCGACGTGAAGCAGAAAACAACCCGATAACAGCCTTCCAAACTCTTCGATCCAATTGGAAAGCAAGTTATCCGCCAGCTTGAATCATTCAAACCATGCAGGAACCTCCCTGAGATTGTTCAAAACATTCTCGAAACAATCTCTCTTTCCCTCAGATAATCCTGTCTCCAATACGACATAAAGAATTAAAAAGACATGAAAATTAAAAAAAAAAACAAAAGAAAAACAACTCTGATATCGGATTGACATATCCTATTAATTCAATTAATTAATTAAAGCAATAAATAATCCTCTAATCTAATGTAATATAAATGGACTATTCAAAATTCTTCAAAAATTGTATTCGCTTGAAATAAAATCTTAAATGGCGCGAATATATGAAATAAATGCCGCCCGCATAAAACAATAATCAAATGATGTCGCTGAATACGGCAATAATACACAAACGAGCGCGAAAAAATCAAATAACATTGCTTATATGATCCCACGCAGCCAAGCGTCGGCAGTGTTTATCTTAGTTATGCATGTGTATGCATTTACATCGACAAGATGTTTCCGCATTTCGATATTTTTGCGAGTATTTTTACCGAAAGAGTTTTATGACGTCACCCTTTTGTGGTTTCGACCGATTAGGGGTTTTATCTGTCATTGGCTATTTCTACTTTCTACTTTTGAAGAGGATAACTTTTCGCTTGATATTTACCCTGATGGAAGGAGTTTATGCGCACCCACCACTTATGCTATCGCCAACAAAATAACACAATTTTGATCTTTAGAAATCTCCACGGACCAGGGAGAAATGATTCTGTTGATCAGAGATCAAAACTTCCTAAGATATTTAGTTGAAATGTCCTTCATGCCACACCTATAGTGCCGCCGAGTCATGCAAAGTGCTACTGGCTAACTTCTGGCCGTCAGGAGCAACTTCCCGCCAGAGAATTCCATATAAAAGGCCCATGCAGTCTAACATCCTTAGATGCATTTTGAGAATTGTGTTCTTGGGATGTAACGTGAGAATTTCACTCTATTCGAAGTTATAATTAAGAATTAAAACGACCATACCTATCTTGCGGCCAGCGAGCGTTTATCGCAGTGGTAAGAGTGATTTGTTCAAAAGTAGCGTAAACTCGAAATTTATTTAATTAATTTCATTTCTAAATCAACTATCAAAAATTAAATATACACCAAATACCTAAGATAAAATTATAAACATCAAACTTACACAGTGCAAACTATACTTCGGTAGACTCTTTTGAATTTCTCATTATCTTTTCTTTCTCGCATTTACATTTATATTTCGTACCCTATTAACCGACATTTCGATGGAACCGGGAGAAAGATTTACTTTTACTTTACCTCAGCTGGATCTACAGACCGTTAAGATCCTTGGCTGCCACTACAACTTGATTCCTCCAGTCGTCTCTTGACATCGCCTTCTTCCTCCAATTGCGGACGTTTAACTTCTGCAGATCTTTAATTACATCGTCATCCACATTTTGCGTGGCCGCCCTAATACACAGAGCGACCTGCTTAAGACGGCTGTTTAGGACTTTTTTTTGGCACTCTGGGTCCATCCATCCACTCGTTGCCCCAACCACCTGAGTCTGCTGGCCTTTATGTCGTTGACAATAGTCGGCTTCTGGTACAATGCTTCTAATTCAGGCATTGGTGCGGATGCTTCTAATTCAGCGTTGGTGCAGATTCTCCAGCTTTCCCCGTCCCGTACTGCTCCGAAGATTTTCCTAAGGACTTTTCGCTCCAACACTCTCAATGAGTTCTTATTCCTTGTCGTAAGCGTCCACACCTATGAACCATACGTGACGACTCGTTTAATGATAGTTGCATACACTTTTAGTTTTAATTCTTTAGAGACGATGGATGATTTGAGTACATTAAGATAAGCGTAATAACATCTATTTCCTGCCATCATTCTAGCTTTGATTTCAATGGTGATGTCATTATCTTCAGTTATCACACTTACGAAGTATGTGTATTCTCTCCAACCCTTCAAACTCCTTTACGTTTCTCCATCGAGTAGTGTTTCTACTGTTAATCATGTACTTGGTCTTCCCTCTGCTTATTGCTAGACCCATGGGTTTTCCTTCCCTCTAAAGTATTTGAAGGTTCTCATTTAGTGATTCTGTCCTCCTAGTCACTAAATCAATGTCGACTGCAAAGGCTAACTGTTGACATGTTCTGTTGTATATACACAATCCTGGGTTAACGGGTAGTTTCCTCATGACCGCTTCAAGTGTTAGATTAGAAAGTAGAGCCCACAGTGAGTCTCCTTGTTTCAAGTCTCCTGTAACTTCAAAACTCCCTGACAGCTCGCCTTTCACCGTTAATTTGCTGCATGTTTCCACAAGCGTCATTCGTATTAGGATCGGCACTTTAAATTCTTCTTGCATAACCTTGTACAACTGACTTCTTAGTATTTTATCATATGCTGCGTGGAAATCTATAAACAATTGATAAAGTGTTATATTACATTCATAACACTTTTCCAATACCATCCTTAAGTGAATATTTGATCGATGGTCGAACTATTGGAACGAAACCATGAGGAAGCAGCTGTCATAAATTAAGCCAAGCAGAGAATTCATCATCAACCACCGGATCGCCGATTTCTTTCACAACGATTAAGATCCATTAAGCAACATCCACTCATTCAAATCACACAACTACGTATTTCCATCTTCGATTCTATTCAATGCCTGGACGACGACATCCTCGCGAAAGTCAACGTCACCATAATCAAACCAGAATCCCCATCTGTAAATTCGAGCGTTGGCGTATCGTAAGAAAAATTTCATTCATAACCATCCTCGGAACCAAAAAGATAATAACAAGAACTAATTAAAATTTAGTTCGATACGTTATATTTTTATACTTTGCTAATGGAATATGGTACTGGATCATTCTAAATATCTGCTGAATTACAATTAACTGCACAATACAATGTCAATCAGTTAAAAATCGCGCTTAGAGTTCATATATGTTTTAAATATTTGCAACAATAAACATCAGTTTATAACTCTATTATTGCGTTCTACATGTGTTTGCGTACAACAATATAGCGTACAACAATATATATAAGTGTGTAATAAAAGAAAGCACACTCATGATACGATTAGCTAGTATTGGTTTCCACAAAAAAAGTTAAAAGAAAAGTATATATTTTTCAGATTGTGTAATGACTTACTACTTTTAGAAAATTTCGACGAATTAATTTCAGTGGCGCTACATTTAATTCATGTAAAAATATTGAGTTTTAAACTCTTTCAATTTCAGCTTGAACAAATCAGAGCTTATTTACACTTGGAAGAATTAATCCAATTAATGTGAACGTATGGTAATTAAATTATTGGAAAATATTCCGGTACCTGTTTCGTTGTTTCGCAGCCTCATCAGATCTGTGTGCGATCAAGTTCAGTCATTATCTAAGACAGTGAACCTTAATCAGGGCACACTTAAAATTTTGCAAGATTTTTGCGTATCTTTACCTCTAACCAAAGCCGAAGTATCTACATTTTTGTGCACATTTGGAAAAGTTGTCAAGAGACGTATGTAAGTGACGGCTTGCCGTTTCCGCATTAAGGGTACATGCCCAGAAAACTTGTATCGTCAGCGTACAATGCACAAGAGGTATAAGGAGTGGAAAACAACAGTACACGATGTACAAAAGAGGAGCAAGGACAGACCCTTGGGGTACGCCAGCTTGAAGGCGTATAGATCTGGAGAGAATGTCTCTAATTTTAATTTAGTTGGTACGGGCGGATAGGTATGACTGAATCATCTTCAGCGTGCTAGGATGAAGGATATGGAGCTCGTTGGAGTTTTAGAATCAACCCAGCATGCCAAATGGAGTCAAAACCATGCGAGATATCCAGAAATACTCCCAGAATGCAATGATCAATGGAGTTGAATTACACTCATTAAAGCAAATATTTTAATAACACATATGTTCATTTATTTTTGACAATCAAGCATGTTTGTATCGTATAACATTTTGCTCTAGATCGTAAAAAATTACCAAACATAATTTTTCAAGACTATTTCCTTGCAATATAAAATTTTCCTAATCGACACATCAATCCTTATTTGTCAGTCACATAATTTTAAAATTGAACTTCTATAATTTTTTTAATCAACGTAGAAAACATCTTTATGATAAAATTGATTTAGAACAACTATAGAAAGCAAACTTTAAATTGATTTATGTATATTCAATGTAATAAGTTTATATTTCTGAAAATGTATTTTCAAATATTGTTAAACCCTGTTTGAACAGAAAATCAGTTATTTCGCTAAATTTCATTTTGTGAATAAAACCTGATGAAGATGTAATGAATTCTTCTTCTTCTTCTTCTTGAAACGAAAACTTATAACTTCAAATTGTGGCTACAAATTTTTAAATTTTGGCGGAATGCTTTACTTAACCCCACGAACACCAGTGTTCCCCGTAACACCAGATGTAAACCACTGGTCCGATATAAACCACCGGTCCGATATAAACCACCACATTTTTGAACATGTCATTGTTTGTAAATGAGTTTAAATTCACGATTGTCGTGTTTCTATCGTTACTAGCTGTTCACGCAAGGGTGTGTGGTTTTGCTATTGTACCGTTAAAAAATCGTTTTGGTTTTTCTTCCCTCATACCTATTTTCAGGCCACCTGTGCATTATGAATGCTTATATACGACGAGGCTGCTAGAAGAATTGAGTTGTGTGCTCTTTGGAGTTTTTAATGTTGTTTTATTTACTCGATTGATCTCAGTTTAGTTTGGTTTGTTTTTATTCTTCAGTCATCGAAATCTTTTGTCCTTGCTTGCATCGCAAATTTATACGAGACAGGAATTCATCGTTTTACATGCTATGGAAATGGCATGATGTGCTCTAACTGTTTTGTCGTTGGTAAATTGTAGAAGCTTTGTGTTTGTTTGTTTCTTATTCTTTGAGGCATATCATGAACGTATATGTTAAATAGGATCGGAAACATTGGCAACCCTTGCGGGAGATCCTCTTTGATGTCTTAGGTAGATACGATATTTTCATTAATGCTCACTACAAAACGCCTGTTCTCCATAAAGGCTTTTACTTATGGAAATATGATTGACAATATTTTATGCACCAAGCCGCCCCTTCACTCTATCTACGTCCAAGACCTTTTGTACATCCTGCAAAGTAGCTGTTCTTCCATTTTCCCTCCTGAACATTTCTTTCAAGTTATCTGCTTCTACCACCACCAGTACTTTTTTGAAGTCAAATTGATTTAAGCTAATAACTTTTTGTTCTAATTCGATTTATATTGATTCTTTTAACAGAATTCTGGCCACTTTGTACATAGCATTAATTAGGTTAATTAGTCTTTTTTCTTGATTAGCATTGGACGTTTACCGTTTTAGGGATTTCTTTTTGAGGGCTCTAACTTCATCTTCATCCCACTAAAGAGCATACCAGTTTCCTATAATAAATGCAACACTAATCCTTATTGTAAAGAAAATTACTACTGTTGTACGTATTGGTACAATTTAACATTTCCCGAATACGTACTTTTAATTAAACAAATGCCAAAATTGTTCTCACTTCTCACACCTCATGACACCAATTGTCAAATCAGACAGGTATTTATAATGCTAGAATAAATATTTCCACGGAATGCATCTCAAATATCAAGCTATCAAACAATCCAGGATCATTACTTCAATTTACAGACCAGCCTCTCTAAAACTTATTTAATTGGAAATTTTGACTATCCACAAGATAATCACTTTCAGAACGATCTATAAAGTTAAGTCAATAGCATTACTTAAAAGAAGAAACGTGTGCTCTATCATTACGATTGCAGTAGATAATAGCTGTTCCCGTAGATTTAATTTGAACATAAATTCTAAAATTAGTTAATTACGTCCAGAAATTCGAAGTATACAACAAATAGATATAGTACGATTATACTAACTCCCATGATTCTTCTGATACTTAAAAATGAAGACCACGTAATAAATATTTGCCAAAGATGCGTGGTGATCATGGTGGTTGATGGTCTTTTATTAGTTACAGCTCTCCTAAGCAGATGACCGACATCTCTCTCGATTAATAGTTGTTCATACAGCTGTCTCAAGATTGGATCAAGCAGTTACCAAATAGGCGTGGGCGATCTCTCGCGTAAAAGTTTGCCCTTTGGTTTTTTTTTGTATCATATATTATCGCCTCTAGTTCAAAAAAAGGCGAAGATTTTGTAAACTTGACTGTAAATTTGTTAAAGTTAACTTATTTGCATCAGAATTGGTATATTTGTCCTTTTTTGTGTCAATTAAATACGGAGCATTGTTCTCCAGCACATCTCAAAAGCATTCACGTTTCTTCTATCAGCCGTAGGGAGGTTCTAGATCTGTGACGCATACAAAAACACTGTGAATTGATTTTATTGGCCATACTGATCTTGTAAAGAAGTTGTGGTAAAGAAATTTATAGATCATTGCTCCCATATAAATAAAATCAAATTGGGGGGTCAGGTTTAAAAAATCGGAAGTCTTATCGGAAGTCACATTCCGAACAAGCGAATACTTTATTAGAACACAAGCAAGTTTTTCTTGATCAATACAAATAGGCAATATAATTCATACAACCGTCATTGGAGCCCACAGCGGTTCACAGTAAATGTCTAAATAGTGTTCCGTAAACCAGGTATTTAATTAAATAATCATCATTAAAGCTATGACTATTATGGTAATTTAGAAAGTCCATAATACTGATAAGAAGCGGCATAATTGTAATGAATAAAAGCTTCTCAACTAAAGTCAAATCCTGGCTGCGCCACTGATTTGACGTAAGTTTTATCTAACTCTTTCGTACATCAGCGATCCCAAATCAGCACAACGCAATAAATACTCAAACAATGGCAAAAGGATGTAATCAAATTATTTTCTAAATATATTAACTTAAACAGTTTATTATTATTGGTCCATATCAGTAACTAATGAAAAATATTAATAAAATTGAAGTTGTACTTCCTTATATAGATATAATTTTTTTACAACTGGTTTCGTTAATTTAACTTAGCATCTTTAGGTACTACAATGTGACATGTAAGATCAAAATTGCTTAGCACTTGAAGATGCTTGTTTAAATTGGCGAAACCAGTTGTAAAAAATAAAAACCAAATTAGGAAGTACAAATTAAATTTTATTAAACTTAATCACCTTATTATGTATCACAATATTCTAATAATTGAGAATATATTTATTTAAAAGGTAATTAAATAAATTTTTAGTTATTTAAAAAATAGTAATATTTTTAATCTTCGATTGAATGCTACTGGGCAATCGAATGCAGATAATAAGAGTAAATATAAATATAGTAATATTAATAATAACAAAGATATGACAACTGAAAAATAAAATAGTGAACATTAAAACGTACACACATAGCAATAAATATTGTTCATTTTGATTAATGAAAAATGTACATGCAAATTAAATATTGATTTGATATCAAACAATGTTGATATGAATTAGCAATAAAAACAAATAAATTCTTGTTGACTAATATTGAAAATTTGTATTTATATTTAATACTAATTACATTTACCTGTATTTATTACCATTACTTGCAATATGCTTTAATAAAACAGACGTAAATGGTTCGCTAGAAATTTTACTTTTTGCTGAACATTTATATAGCTGAAGATAATTACATATTAATAAAAGTTGTATCAAACAAGAATTTACTCATATTTGTTCCTAACACATTTAAAATAGTTATTTTAAGATGCTTGTAATTTTAATCAAATAAAAATTACTTAATCCATAACCAACTAGAAGTACGTAATGAGATTGTCGAGCATAACACAAATTTCAGATTCCATCACTTTTTTTAATTTTTATAGGGAATTTAAATAGATATGCAATTTGAAACTAAACTCGTATTCGGAACAGAAATTTGTTAATTAAACTCTTAGATGGAATAGGGTATAATGTAGATACATATAAACCAATATCAACACATGATGCTAAACTAGCTTTGCAACAAGATTTCATAACAAATGTAATCAAAGCCCAATATTACAGTATAGGCCGAAGATTAAATTTAACTCACCACGACAATCGCGTTCGTCCTCATCATATGGACAATCCCTTCTTCCATCGCATCGAGCATGATGTGGAATACAGCTACCATCGTCACATCGGAATTCATCATATTGGCAAGCTTCTGAAACAATAACAAATATATACAAAGATTAGATTAGCTATCATATATATGTACCATAAAGTAAACGTATAACTATAAACAAAAAGTAGGAGCAATTAGAACCATCTGTTTGAGTCAAAATTATTTTTATGATAATTAGGATACAAAAGTTTCTAACATACATATACGAGGATTGTTCGGTAACTAAGTGACCTAACTCAGAAATGGGGTGAATTTGCAGGAATCTTCTTTATCATTTTGTAGGCTCATCCTTTAATAGGCTAAATATGACAGTACAGAGCGATCTGTCAATTAGCTTGTTTTTGACAGTACGCCAAAGTGTAAACATTTTGTAAACAATGGAAAAAACTGAGTTGAGAGCAGTGATAAAGTACTTTCATTTCAAAGGCTTAACACCAACCTAAATCAAAGCAGAACTAGATTCAATATTATTCGAATCCGCTCCTTCGTTTTCAATGGTTAAAAACTGGATTGCCGAATTTAAGCGTGGTCGTAGGAGCACAAATGATGGACGTCCGTAGTGGACGTCCAGAAACTGCTACTGCCCCAAATATGATTGAAAAAGCCCACCGTATCATCTTGGATGATCGTCGACTAAAAGTGCGCGAGATAGTAGACATAGTGGGTATCTCAAATGACAGTGCGGACAGAATTTTAACTGAAGAATTGGAAATGAAAAAATATTCGGCGCGTTGGGTGACGCGGTTGCTCACACCGGAGCACAAACGGACTCAGTTGAATGTTTCTCGCGACCTTTTCGCACGTTTCCGCCGCAATCCGAAGGACTTTTTACGCCGTTTCATTGCAGTCGATGAAACCTGGATCTATATTACACGCCCGAAACCAAAGAACAATCCAAACAATGGACACACCAAGGTTCTCCGCCACCAAAGAAGACAAAAACAGTTTTGTCAGCAGGAAAGGTTTTGGTAACTGTGTTTTGAGATTCTCATGGAATTATTCTGGTCGACTACTTAGAAAAAGGGAAAACAATTAATGGCGAGTACTATGCCAATTTGTTGTAATAATTAAGCGACAAAATCAAAGAGAAGCGGCCTCATTTGTCAAAGAAGAAAGTGCTTTTCCATCAGGATAACGCACCTGCACACAAGCCTTCGATTGCTATTGCCAAAATTAATGACTTGGGATTTGAAATAGTGCATCATTCGCCCTATTCCCCAGATTTGGATCCCAGCGATTATCATCTGTCTCAAAATCTGAAAAAATGGCTCGGCGGTAAGAGATTTTCGTCTGATTCCGAGGTAATCACTGTTGTAAATAGCTATTTCGATGACTTGAATTCATCGACCTACAATGAAGGTATTGCTAATTTGGAATATCGTTGGAATAAGTCTGTTGAGCGAGCAGGTGACTATATTGAAAAACAAAATGTTTTTTGTCAAAAAGAACTTGCGTTTTCTTTGTTTGATCACGTAGTTACCGAACTTTACTACACGTAGAACCAATAATTGGGATATTCAAGTCATAATTCGCAAAGAACTCCTTCACATACTGTAATATCTTTTCCTTTTGTAATTCCAATTCCGTAACTTCAGCATTCTAATCGACCCAATTAGGAAATCTCTGTTTATTCGAATCCATCACCACTACAATCGATTAGTTTGCGATTATTTGTAGTTTCAAAGAAATCCATTGATTAGCTACAAAACAATGTCTAAGGCAATTAGAAGTTGCTCACAAAAATTGCAATACGTCATACTTGGGCTATGCGACGAAAGTAAATTAAAGTGCCCATGAACACAAATACTAAGACTACAGATTTAATTAAATTGTGCGAATATTGTTCTTTAATTCGTATAGTACATTTTGATCATAGGGCTACTTTTCTTGTTACAACTTCAAGCTGGCGTAACACAAGGGTCTGTCCTAACCCCTCTTTTGTACATCACGTACTGCCATGATCTCCAACCCCCAACAACTCCAAATACCCATAGTGCTCTGTATGCCGATGACACAGCTTACTTAACTTAAACTGGGCATGCTCACTAAAAGCGGAAACTGAACACCGTCATCTACAGTTATCTTTAGACAACTTTTCAAAATGGACGCTAAAATGAAGCAAAAATGAATTTAGAGGCTGTGATACAAAAACTCTACATCACACATACAAAACCTATATTAAGCTACTGATAAACTATAGAGCTGTTCTATATTCTACTCTTTCTAACGCGCAAGCACACCAACTTACTACCTGTGAACGAA
>WYDF02050443.1:0-12119 GCA_009867245.2 Adranes taylori
TATATATAAATCTATGTATGTCCTTTATGCTTGACTACACCATCCATCCGATCGTGTGTGTAAAAGTTTAGAATGTATGAGAGTCGGGTAAAGGATCGAATAGCTGATAGTGTTGCCTGACTCAACAAAACATGTTGAGATCAGCTGAGGCAATGCTTTAGTCGCATTAAAGCACTGCATTGAAAAATAGAAGCAGTTATTAAATATTTTTGTCTTCTATAGAAAAAAACAACGAGAGCAACAACAAGCTTGAAAAGTTAATAAAAATTTTAATATAATATTGTTAATATGTGCACCCGACTAAAACATTAACATAAACGAAAGTATTTCTATGATGGAGATGAAAATGGAATCCAGAGAAACTTCTACCATTTAAATTGAATGTGTCAGGTGCGTTTTATTCAAGTTAGCTGAAATCGTATATCGTAAAAATTCTAATTGGATTGGAGCGTATACGTTAGTTTTTAATAATAGCGCAATAAACTATCAAATTGCCTGTTTAATTAGTCAAGTTAATTAATCCGGTGCGAAGTTAATGATTATTTCTCTTGCAAACCGTATTGGAAATTATATTAGCTAAAAACAGATTTATAGTTTCATTAAAATTGTCATATGTATAATTTTATTGAAATAACTTAGAAATTAGAAATGAACAAGATTCTGTACTTCATAAAAGTATTACAATTCGGTTGGTCTGTAAGCCAGCAGTAAAACTTATGATTCAACCTGACACGCCAGTACTCAAAATCAGATTTGATTCAGGAAATTCATACACGGACGTAAAAAGATTTACCAGTCGTAATTGATAACAGACACTGATTTTAAACATGTTTTAAAATATGTATTTATTTACTTATTTATTATTTATTTATTTAAACATTTATTTAAAAGTACTTATTTACATTGTATATGAAAAACTTACTTTATTATTACTTTCTTACACATATACATAAGTCATACATAGTTAAACGAGTATAGCAGTGTTGCGTACTCAATATACGGCACGTCGAAACAATTGTCAACTCTCTCTCTCTCTCTCTCTTTCTTTATTCATACAATTAGATAGGTGACCAGATATTCCCACTGAATATAAAATTTTGTTGTCAAAACTACAATGAGAACCACGTTAACTGTTTCATATTCACCCAGATATCTCTGACGTATGTTCATCTTTGAGCAAAACTAGCTTGAGCCATCAATATGGCATCAGAAAAAATGCTTACCTAATAAGTAACATACACATGTTTAAAGGGTCAATCTACTATATGATAACTCAAATAGACAAATAAATTATTATTAATTGTTTATAGTTACATAAATATTCATTTCATATATAAGAAAATTAAATTATATTTAGTGAAACGATAATTTTAAGTTGAAAGTCAAGCTTCGTGTTCAATTTTTAATCACCCGCTCTTTTAAACTTAAAGTAGTCCAAATATTTGCCGGAATTTAATTTATAATTAAATATGGTAGTTTAAAAAAAACTGCCATCATCGAGCCAGTAAGTATAATTATAGCAACACTAAGCTCATATTTGTTCACACAAAAAATATTCAATAGTATGGAAAAACTTTCAAAGTTGAATAAATATTTTATTAAAATGAAAATTTCCTCGTACATTTAATTTCGTTTTTATTTGATATGATTGCAGGGTATTATTTGTTTATTTAGTACGAAAGAAGGATTTCAGTGGAATTCATTATATTGAATCTTTAATAATAAAACCCCAACCAATTATTTGAAACCAAATTGCAAATAATGGAAATGATTGAATTTGAAATTTATTATGTACGGTTATATTATGAGATAACGCACCGTGTGGTTAATTCCATTTTAGCTAACAGACTCTAAATTCAATATTAATTTATATACTTAAGCCTAGTGTAATGTTTATAGTAAATTACGTTTCATAGATATATAGGGTGACTTATTTATCATACTCTAACATTGTTATCTTGAAAACCAGATACAAAGAGGATTAAATAGAAAGATAATTCAAATATTTGTAAGGTCCTCAAAATTAAGCTTCAAAATATTGAGTATCTACACCTTTTGGAAACTACTTCCTTATATTTAATTAAAAAAGTAAATAATTCTTTAGTAAATAATAATACGCAGGATAGGATTTAAATAAATATCGTTTAGTAAAAATGTTGGTTTTTTATTTTCTCGTTACGCCACTGAGATGTTATTTTTTTGTTAGTACTTTTTTGCAGGTATTTGCCCTTAGATGTATCGTTGTTTTTAATATTTGAGAACATAACTTGTAAACTTTTTCTAATTCTCTATAGGTCTGATCGCAAAAAGGTTTGTGTCAAAATGGTACTTCTTTAAGATAAGGTAAAATAAATTTATTCATGTTAATATTACAATAGTGCTTATGTCGTAAAAAAAGAATTCAGAATAAAACAAAACATTTATACCCGCTAGTCTATACTTCAACTTCAGGTCGATCAATATAATATCAATAGCGGAGACACCCGGAATAACAATTCCTATCTATTCCTTCGTCCGCCATCTTGGAAACGAACGCAAGACCATATATAAACTTACGCACGCTCTATATATCCCTTGTTCATTTTACTATTAAACAATTAGCGTAAGAATATGTAGCATAGAGTTACGTACATAATATAGAACGCAGCAGCCGTCCTAATCTTGGCTAATGTTGCAATATATTTAATTTTAATGTTATCAGTATGAATTAAAGTATAAACCATTATTGTTAATCTTGCATAATGAGTTTAATAAGTATTGTGTAATAAATATGAAGAATTTAACAAGTAAAACGATTCGCTTAGACTTGGCAATCGTAAATGTATTAATCATATGAAATTAAAGAAATTGAATTAATTATTAATGTAACTAAATAAATTGTCTAAATAAAGAAGTCATTTATGTAATGCTGTAAGTAATCTATGCAAACTGTCTTAATGTACGAAATAAAACAAAATATATTTTTTTAATATAATAAAAATTTTAAATAGAACGTCCACTGGCGTGAGACCTTAATTCAAGTAAATACAAATACAATGTAGAGTATGCAGTTTAGGTTTAAAATATATAGTAAATAAATTACTACAAATATTTAAAAACACAACATAAAAAACAAATAGAATAAACAATTTAATGTTAATTAAAATATAAAACATGACTTTAACTATAGAAACATAAAGATACTGAAAATTGTCACAATAATAAATTACGTTCTGATAGTCAATTTCAAACAGCTTTGAATTTAGGAACTCATCGTACGAATAAGTTAAGTAGCGTTTAGAAGAAAGTTTTTCATTGTAACCTTAAATGACGCCAAAGGTAGTATTCTAATATTACGTGGTAATATTAAAAAAACGAATATCTAAAAAAAAAACTTTTCTCCGATTTAACTAGTCGGATCATAAATGGACGTGAATGCATACCATAAAAATGATGTCCTGTATCGAGTGAGGGACTCAGCTCCTTCAGACAAATTAAGGTTTCATATATGTACACGGATGAAAAAGTAAGTATACGTAGGTATCTGAAATATTGTTTACAATCTGTTCTATATGAAAATAGAAGAGGCGCACCGTGCCTCTTTGAAGTCTGAAGTGGCGTTGCCACTCACTAGATCGTCCCCAAATAATAATGCCATAAATCATATGCGCATAACAAAGCGAGTAATATGCCATTTTAAGCACCCTAAAATATATAGAATCAGATAAAACCCTAAGTACAGATATGTTTCTCGCCAATACTTTAAATACTTTTAAGTAGTGCTCGACCCAAGTATGTCTGTTGTCGATGGTAATTGTTCTTTAAAGAAAATTTTTATGCACAAGATATTATATTTGGATAGAGATCAGATTTGGCACAAAATATTAAATTAGGCCAGATCTTATAAGCTCAGTGGTCTAGACGGTACGATTTAATAGGCTTGAGTAGTTCGGGACCGCAGATTCTAAATTGCCGTCAAGAGCCTATCCTAACTCGTTCTAAACGAAAAATCAAGATGCCGCTGACAGGTCATTTCGGGGCGCTAAAATTTGACAGCTATCATTTGAAAAGGCCGTTTCCGACAAGACTTTTCCGGTTGTCAAAAGTTTGAGGGAAAAAATTAGTAGATTTATCACTAGATTTTTTTAACGCATAATTGGCAAATTATTGTCAGCTGTCATTTGTAAAAGCAATATGGTAGACACCTGGATGGTTCCGGTTGGGGGAAAAAATTACTAGATTTTTAGCGCAAATTTTTAAATTGTAGCGAGATGTGAATTATTTGAACTTATGTAAATTTAGTATAGCTGTCATGAGAAAAAACAATTTGGCTGATAACAGCAGAACCTTACCCGGTCTGAATTTAGCGGGCAAAATTTGAATTATGACGAGACACGGCGGGGTCTACCTCAAATGTGTATTCATAAACGTTACTATATTTATTATTAAACCAGATTTTTATTTGAGTTTATATAAAATTTAGAATAGCTATCATCTGAAAAAACATTTCAAAATATTCATGGGGCTGAATTTACCGGGATATTTAAAATTTTAACGAGACGCGATGGGGTGCGCCCTAAATGTGCAGTTCTAACTAGATTTTTGAAATGTTACTAGATTTGTAACTAGATTTAAAATTAATGTTCAGGGACGTACTAAACTTGTTCAAAAAAATTTTGCGCGAAATGTAAATTTTAGGATGACAATAACTAGATTTGTAACTAGATTTATATCAAAAAGTCACTGTATTTGTAATAAGATTTAAAATTTGTGTTTAAAACTGTACAGGAGTGTACTAAAATTGTTTAAAAAAACAAAATTTTGTGCGATATTTAAATTTTAGGTTGAAAAATAACTAGATTTATATCAAAAAGTAACTAGATTTAAGAGAAGTAAGTAACTATAGATATGAATCTAAATTAAAATTAATGGTGTACTAAAATTTTTCGAAAAATGTATGACAACTATAATGTTTTCAGATATCTTATAAACCGATTTAAGTCAAATAAAGATCAAATAAATAAAACAATAAAATATAATAGCTCATATTTATTCGACAACATATATAATATATATTCAAAATTAATATATCCAATGAAATCTTAACTTCTTCTATTTCTTCTATTTCCATTTCATCAATTACGGTCTCGGAAAAAGTAGATGAAGGAATATTATAATGACCCCAAGCTAATGTTGAGATTCCATCATTACAAATGTATCTCTTGTCATCATTTGGGACAAGGCAAGTTTATTTTGAGTCGGAGTGAATATATCGTGACCTATTAGGGAAAAGTTAATTGAGAACGATGAAGGAATGTTTTTCAAATCCTAAAATCTTCAGAAGAAATATTATTTTGGGCGACATTCTATTTAATGCCTTTAACTTTCTTTGTTATCGAAGTCTCGGCTATTTGGCAATACATCTTAGATCGCAATCCCAAAAACTCGTACATTAAAGTTCCTGCATATTCATCTTTCATGAGACCAGAAACTGCTTTAATTTGGAGTGGAATTAGGTAAGGATTAGAAGGGGAAAAATTAGATAAATATTCAACTTCATATCATTATACAGATTGTCGGTCTGAATATGGAGTGTGAAGGAATCTGTGTCCAAGTAACACAGACGAGCTTTAGAACCATAAGTTGGTTTAATGAATTTATAGAGAAAGTCATAAATTAGCCATTTTGGTACTTCGAGTACCGCGAAACGGATGTAAATGGGTTTATTGTATAAATACTTGACAGGAGACAAATGAATTGTAAATTTTGTAACTTCAGTAAAAATTGCCATATCGCGAAAGTTTAATTTTGCTCTGAAACTACGTGCTCCTCTAAGATTACCATCGAATTCCTATATGGTGACAAGTTTTATGTCCTTTCTTTTCTCTAAATTCTCAATAAATTTGCTAAAAATCGCATTGTTCATGAGCTTGTAGAAATCCTTTTCAAAACAATTTGTAGCAGCCTCACCTATCGTCGTATTTAATGAAATATATTTTCCGGGCCATTTAGATTGTTTAAATCTTAAGACTCAACGAATTTTCGTCAATTTCAGGTCATCCTCAATTTCATGCTACACCACACGATAATGAGCAATATAGTTCTCTTTATTCTGAAGATTTGGTATTATTTTTTTCAGATTGAACTTAAATGTAGGAGGAACCATTGACTCGACCAAGAACGGTAAATCGTCATGTTCATTGTGGATCTATTTTGGATATTCAACATCAATTTCCAAGATGTATCCAACTGGAGAGTTCGGAGGAACGTTCATTATATCTAATTTTTCAATTTCAGCTTGCGAAAAAGATTCTAAATTGCCATATGGTAAAGGTTGATATAGAGCCCAAACATATAAATCATTCGCATCCCAAGAGCCAAGATACGATGTTGGGTTCGAAGGATCATTAGTATATTCT
The DNA here is from genome assembly GCA_009867245.2 of Adranes taylori. Lineage (NCBI taxonomy): Eukaryota > Metazoa > Arthropoda > Insecta > Coleoptera > Staphylinidae > Adranes > Adranes taylori. The sequence goes on from WYDF02050443.1 coordinate 6,399, forward strand.
TTATCTTTCATCACTTATGGATTATTAGCTCGAGCATGACGCTGCATACAAGTCGATATTCCGCCACGAATAGAGTTCTTACTGAAATGCAATTTTTCAATATCAGTAAATAGTTCAAGTTTAAGTTTAGTTATTTTCAAGCCGGCAGAATAATATTGTGCTGCATCCAATCCATAAGCTTTATAACAAACATCTCTAAAGTTTTCAAATATTATTCGTTTGATTTAAATTGTTATAAAATATTCGTCTCTCCGGTAAACTAATATCAGAAAATTTCTCAAAGGAATCAAGATATTCATAGAGGCATGCGCCTTTTCGGGTAATTAAATTAAACTGTTCTTCATTAGGATAGGATCTGAGCACTTCAACGAATTGGTCAGGCTTCAGATTGGATGCGAGCTTTTCAAGAGAACTATTCATGAAACGAATTAAATCGAGAAATCGTAGTTTGTATGAATGAGCTCTCTCGTATCCATTTCTATCTTCATATATACCTACATCTAAGTTTTTCGAGAATGCAATATACCGTTCTTTCGTTTGAGCCAATACTTCAATTTCTTCGCCGGCTTCAGCAAGATCATTTTAGAATAAATATCGTATTCGTATCCACTCAGATTATGGAAAAAGATTGGAGAGAATTTTGGAATTTTATTGTTTAGATTGCAATTATAACAGGCGGGACCCACATATTCACCAGTCAGATGATTATAATCGTGAACTTTATCACCGGCTTTAATTTCTCTCTCGCAGATATGGCAAGTGTTTGTTGAATAAAAAGAAATTTGTAGTGAAGGAGCTAAAGGACTCATTGGAACAATAGGCAGAATATGCTCTTTGAATAGACGAATTGCATCATTTGTCTGTTAAATATTCGATGAAAGCCCGCAGGGAATCTAAACATTTATAGGACTCAAATTTGGTAAGGGATTCATTATAATTACATTTAATTAAATATGCGAAAGAGCAGGTCACATGTTTTTGAGTATTGAAAATATGATAAGAAGACGAAGAAGGAGTAGTGGTTGAAATTGGTTCTTGTAATACCTCGAAATCAGCATATACAATGAAAGGCACTTTTATCGTGTTTTTTTGATCTGAGAACTCCAATACGTTCCCTAGACGTTCAAACCCATTACGTAATTTCATGAGATCCGGAGTAGGTAAACTACATTTGATATGATTGCAATCGAATTTATGATGATAAGTAAGTTTTTCCTGTGAATGAAAGAAAACTAAACAACCATCACAAATGTATGTCGCAAGTTTACTAGATGAAATTTGCTTGCTTAATAACCGAGATATGTTGGTAATTAAAATATAATGGGATTGTGAATCGTTTTCTAATAAAAGTAAATTAACGTGTCGTTCACGTTTAATACACCTATAATGGCGATGGCCAACAGTATTATATTCCTTTTTCTTTTTTTCCGAGGCCTCTTCCAATGCATAAATACACATATACACACTAATCTTGTTCAATTCCTAAAATTTTCTAATATCGTGCAATTTCATCGGAAACGATATACTATCCAACTTCAATACTGTCAAATAATGCGGATAACTTGATGGTTCATTTTCTCTTCGACTAATGGTTGCATATAGTGCAGCAATGATTGACCATGTAAAACAAGCTTCGACATCTTCATTTTTAATATTAATCGTAGCTTTCTTGTTTGGGATAAGTTTCGGTAATTCCAAATATGAAGATCCAGCAATCGGTTGGTATTTATTTATATTAACATTTAGATATATAACGCCAACTAACGCCCAGCCGCTATCACGTTCTTGATCTTCCTCAGTCTTTGTCTTAATTGTAACGATAATTTCAAACTTGCGATTGAAAGATTGCAATTCTGATATAAGATCTTCTGTCTCGACTACGTCGGGTTTTAGATATATACCGAAAATTCAATCTTTGTCTTTACTCCACCATCATTCACATGATTCTTCCATAATCCAATAACAGTTTCCTTAATTGAAGCCAAAAAACGTACAATATCAACAGGTGATGATGGTCGAGCTTCAATTCGATAAGTCGAGATTCGATTCTTAAAAGCCGATTTCATCGAGTACAAACCATAGCCAATTGGATCCAATTAATTTCTGGAATGTTCCATCGATCTTAAATGGCCAGAATAGAGTTGAAGCGTAGTAAATTCCATATTGCAAGAATCGCAACTTATACGAGGTTTTTTCGGCGCAACTACAGCAGACGATGATCATGGAATATCAACAGAACGTTTATTTGCTGATTTTTTGTGCGTTTTCAAATGATCTATCCATTTAGCGCCAGACCTTATCAATCCGCACTCTTCACATATAATCTCGTAATTAACATGAACTTGATTCAGATGTCTTTTCAGATTATCTTGTCGTGTGAAATTCGCGTCACAGACTAAACAGTGTACACGATTTGTCTCACGACAAACAGAATATTCATGACGGCGAAGATCATGGAGATACTTGTATGTTTTCGAGCAATCTTTGCAAGTACACATCTCGTCTGTAACAATAATAGAACTTATCATTTTTTTTCGTAATTACGTTTAAATCATTTCGCAAAATTCGATGTGCATGTTTTCGCAACTAATGAATATGACCGAAGATGAGCAGAGTATTTATATATGTGTTAGATAGAGAGAGAAAAAATATTGGCTAATAATAATAGTAAAACAATTCGTTTTAGCGAAAAATAGAAGTTTGAACCCAATGGAAACAGTAAAAGTCGGAAAGCAACGAAAAAAAAGTAAAGCTCCATGCGGTGGAAAAAGAAAGAAATTAACTTCGTAGATCAACTTCCGTAGAATGAACGAGTCGTAGATGAACTTCCAAACTATAAACATCGTTTCCATTCCAGTTGAAATCGGAAAATGCAGAAATCGATCGCTTTCCGTAGCGGTTCTTGAAAGAAATCGATTCCAGTTGAAATCAGAATATTTCATGACTGCAAAACGGAGTATTCCAAGAAATATAATTAGTCGTCGTCGTCGCGATTTGTATATCTCCGTGTTCGCTTCTAAGTTAAAACCAAAACGCGATGCGGCGGAAAAATAAATCGACTTGTCGTATATGAACCGTCGTATAGTCGTATATGAACTAATAAACATCGGTTTCATTCCAGTTGAAATTGGAATATTCCATGAACGCAAACTTGGAAAGGAGAAATCGCGGAATCTTTATAGAAAGAATCGTGTTCGAAGCACAAACATGACTAGATTTCATAGAAATATCATCATCGTTTGACCCTTGAAAAGATCTGGTCTAACAAACAAATTCTAGGAAAAAATATCAGTTGATGTTTCGACATGAAACGACAAAATAGCTTCGAATACCCATTCAGTGAATTAAACTGCTTTCTGCTTTTTAGATCGCAAAATTAATACATATAAACTTGGTTCGGATATAAAGATGGTGTTTAGCTGCTAGTTACTTGGTATAACATGCCCCTACGCTGTATGGGACCTTTAATTCGTTCCAAGAACACTTCCAATCAGACAATACGTTAACTCTTATTGCTTGCTTTGTATCTTAATATCCCAAGAACGCAGTAATATCACAACTATTGAAACAAAATTCATCTACACCATTAGAGTTCGTCTTAGTAAAAATGTAACCCTCTACGACTGATACGTCAGACACTACTCTAAATACTTTTTGTACTAGCGTCAATAAGAGTAGATTTCATAGGAATATCATCATACCCTTAAAAACATCTGGTCTAACAAACAAATTCGAGGAAAAAATATCATTGCAGTTTTAAAACATGAATAAAATTCGTAGATATAATGATGACATCGCCGTATAGCGTGGGAAAGAACGAAATATGAATATTTGGTATGGAAATCATGTTTCATATAAAAACAGAAATTCTAGTCATCATGCTTAGTGTTACCAGCATCATCGATCTAGTTTATATCGTGAGATGCAAAAAGTGCGAAATCGCATGGTACAAGTGTTGCCGCCTTTACCATTTCAAAAAACAGCAGCAACCAGTTAGTTGATGATGATGATAATGAAGGTATTGACATTAATGCAGTGATCAATGATTTTAACAAAAACTCTAAGAAAGCATAAAAAATGAAAGTATACTTTTGGGTGAACGAAAATTTTATTTAAACGAAACTAATTCGATTAAAGTCTCAATTGGGCTAAGTATTGTTCGCTGCTTCGTACCATATCACTGTTGTCGTTGAAAAGAAGACTAGACGAAATATTTCATTTATACAACTAGAATTCTTCGGTTTCTGTCAAACAGACAATGAAATTGAAGAGTATCTTTCGTCGATTCCATCAAAATAAAGTTATTACAAATGCTCGAACAGTGCAAAGGCACTAAAATCTGTTTTCAACGGGTGCAATATACATTTCTCTAAAGCGGGCATTCGTACAACAGTAAAAATTGAAATAAATGTGAAGAGTTTTGATCACATCATATAAAAATACTTTACAAACGCGCAAAGAAAGTACGCCGCTACTAAATCTTCAACTGATTGCGTTCACGAGTCTGAAATTTCAACAGTTCTATTCGAATTGTCTAGATTCAGTAGCAAAATCATTTACTACCTGATAATGATACTGGTGCTGGACTAGTGCTGGTGCTGGTACTGCTAGTGCTGGAATGATGATGATGCTGGACTGATGATGATGCTGGTGATAAAGTGATGGACTATATTAGAACATGGATGATTGGAAATCCGACAGAATGAAAAAATCGCAACATCGAACACATGCTCGAACTTACTTACATAAATTCAGAGAAAATTATAAACGATATAATAATTCAAAATGTCGTTGTGGTCGGCGTTCAAGCTCGATAATCGTCACGGTAAAGTGCAGAAACATTCGAAATTTAGAAAGGAACACATCGAAAGATATCTCGCAGATTGCGCTCAAATACGACAGCAGAAGCAAATAAGGATCTTGTGGAAAAATTCAACAATTTAAAAAATTATTAAAAAACATGACTGCTGCAAATTTATTAATTTTAAGGGCTCTATTTCAAAATAAAATATATGTGCATTTACCGATGTTAGTAACAAATTGCATGATTAGTATTCATTATGATGAAGAAAATGTTTTTATCAAAAAAGCTAGTTATGTGCTTATGGAACAAGAAATGTTTATGTCGCAGTAAAATACGTCAACTCCTGATTATTAATGCTCATTATCGATGGATATGAGAGAAATTGAAAAATATAAATCATTATTTATACATTTCCGAATAAAATTTAACTGGCCGATGCAGAATATGGATCGATCGCGAGTAATTGGATTCGTCTAGACTCCAATGCTCATTTAAATTTAATGGAATGCAAAGATGAAAAGAGAGTATACGAAATGTTGATACTCCAACTAACTCCAACTATATTAATAGCACTATCGATTACTGTATATGCATTGTACATTTATAGTTTTAAAAATTATAGATTCTATAAAAATTATAGAAAATAAATTTTTATATTGAATAAATCAAGCGTTTTATTTTTTACATATTTATTTTCTATCATCACAATGTGCTCGACATAAAAACAGTATCTGTGAGCAAATTTGATGATAAAAAAGAAGGTGCTGAAAACACCACATTACCAATTCCCCATTTATCATGCAAATTTTATAATAAACAAAGGAGGCGATGTTTTGTCGCTCCCTTCAATTCATAACAAGTACCTAGAGATTATGGACAAATAATATATATATATATATACTTGAGTCCTGGAGAAC
>WYDF02050454.1:0-12119 GCA_009867245.2 Adranes taylori
CAAACTCCAACTGGCAACTAGTTATATAAATATGAAAAAGATAAAAATAAGACATTCCTACAAAGTCGACATTCAACAAAATCAACTTAGATGCTTTTTGGGAAAGCAGGGGAATTGATGAACTCGTATCTCAATAGAAGACAACAGTACACAGTAATAAATAAAAGAACCACTGAAAGAACAACTATTGAATATGGAGTACCACTAGGCTCCATATTAGGACCGTATCTGTTCATATTGCATACAAATGATCTCCGCTTACATCAACTACAGGGGAAATGCATGATGCATGCAGATGACCTGGCGTTTTTCTATAGAAACAGAGACGATCAAGAAACAACCAAGAAAATACGAGATCTTAACATAATAATAAAATGGACAAACACATACAACTTAACAATAAACAAAGACAAAACTCATCTTATTAACATTGAGAAGAAAACGAAACTACAGCGCATCGACGTGATATAAAAAATGACATAATCAAGGAGGTGAAATCAGTAAAGTACCTGGGACTAAAAATCGGCAATGAATTGAACTGGAAGAACATATAAATGATCTAATAGGAGAACTGGGAACATATGGATATCTCATGCGAAGACTAAGACATAATGTGCACACAAAACACAAATTACAGGTTTATGAGGCATATATAAAAAGCAAACTCTCATATATGAACATATACTGGGCACTGGGAAATAAAGCAAACCTAAACGCACTACAAAGAAGACAAAACAAAATAATCAAAAACATACATAACATAGTCTGGAAACACTAGCAATAGATGTCTAAGGTAATACAGGGATATTAAACATTGAGGAATTAAGAAAATTCGAAACAATAAAAGTGATTCATAATACGAAGATGGGAATAATGGACATGGAACAGGAAATGGTGACCAAAATCAATGTGCATCAACATGACACAAGAAAACATTAACAGTATCTAACAAAGATACCGACAAATAGAACTGGGGAAAAAATTATATTCACGCAAGGACTGAACTTATATAACCAGCTACCAGACATCCAGGAATTGAAGATGGAACTAAAAATGCACATAATCAGGAACTGATAATGCATAAAATACTAACAACTTGTTAAAGTACCTGCATATATTTACCCATTTTTTTTTCTAATATCATGAACTATATAAAAATAATTTCTTCGATTGTAATAACAGTAAAGGTTTTTGAAGTTTGTATAAGGACAAAAAAACTGAGCGGTGTGAGATTTCCAATATGAAATACCATGTTCAGTTGTTAATGTAGCACATATTATAGGTACATCGTGTACATTTGACCATCCATCAATAGACAAACAAGCTGAATTTCCATTTAGATCAGAAGAACATTTTACACTCTCTTCGTTGTAAATTTCTTCAAGCAAATTTGAACTTGTAGTTTGTCTGTTAGGTGGATTGTAATCTGGTCTTCTAATACCTGGAATTCTAATAGGTATTAGAAGAAATAGGTATTTCTAACCTGGAATTCTAATAGTTTTCTTACTTTAGCATGTTCTACAAATTTGAAGTTGTATTTCTAACAAGCAATACCCTCGCAAGTTGCTTATCTATTTCTTTTTTCTTTGATTCGGACGTACTTGTTACAAATGTTGTAATATTGCCAACATTTTTTCTAGTATTTACATTGAGTAGTCTTTTGAATCCAATGTTGATGAAATCGGATGAAGAATTGAATTATCTTTTGAAAAATCAGCGGTTGAAATCGGTTGTGCACTTTCACTAGAATAAAAAGAAAACGTAAAATTTCATTAATTTAATCCACTTTAATGTAATGTAATGAAGTCAACATTCTACTACTTTTACATTCTACTATTTTTACATTCCAAATGGTTTTACTTTAATATAAAAAATTGCTTAAAATTCGGGAGTAAGAATAATTTTCATGTACCATAACAAATAATAATGTCAAATCAAATATCAAAATGTACCAAATTTTTAATGAAATAAAAAACGCATACCTGATTCTGCAGAAGAAATTTTTGTTTCCTTTTTCCTTAAACATTTTTCATAATGTTCTTTCAATCTCTGCACTAGTCCTTGAATTTATGTTTTGCAAATAGCTCTACTGCCCGATTTTCCTCTACTTTTATTAGAAATCGTCGTTTCACGAATTTCACTTATTTTCAACAATATAACCTCAAAATTACATAAACAAAATGTACACTTATTTTGCTTAACGCACGATTCGCACTCTATGCAGAACGCATTTCAAATGAACACTTGAAAATAAACCTATGTCTTATATAGTCTATATCGTTTGGTTGGAGTAAACTTGTTCGAACAAGAAAAGTTTTTGCAGGAAAATTCTTGAATTTGCTAAATACAACACACACATGATACAGAGTCAAATATGTTACAGATAATGTGTCAGAGGCTTATCCGTATAATGAAATATAATAATTCTGTCGGTGCATATTTTAAGTTTTTAATATAGGATTTTTGAATAAAAATCAAAAAAATCAATTTAAATAAAAAAAAAATGATTTAAATAAAAAAAAGTTTTTTGATTTAAAAAAAATATCATTTTTTCCAACCCTGATCTCTATGATACGTTTTATCTAATTTTCAATTATTATTAACCAAAAAATAACAAAAAATTTTGCGCAAACCATGCTTTGTCAGCATTGATAAACACCACACCGGCTAGTATAAATGTGTAAATGAAAGTTTTTGTGTTTTGGAATGACACATTAAAATTTGAGGATGTAACCCTTTCAAGAAAGTTGTCAAAAAATTTATAATTATGGCTGCCACAGATACATCATATCTTCTTGATATCAATATTGTCAATAAACTTTACGCGAAAATCACTATACCGCCTATTTTTCACATCAGTTTTATGGCCTTATGTAAATGATCATATATTAACGAAAGATATATCAATATTTGAGGATGTAAGCCTGTAAAAAAGTTGTTAAAAAAATATTTTTAGAAATGTGAATCTCACCTCGATACATAAAATCCAATAACGCCTTCATCTCCACATAATTGACATCTTTCAAATATATAATCGGATGAGGATGCGTGTTTCTAATAAGAAGCATTTCGAAATACGGACTACAAGCTGATAAAATTGTTTGGTGCGCTCTGAGCATTTCTCCATCGCATGCTAACGTAACATCGCAAAGTGCCTCGCGCCTTAATAGACTGAGCAATACTTCCGTAAGGTTCCTGGGATGATTGTTCCAACGTAGACAAAATTGTTGATCCATTCTGTTTCTTTGACTAATGTGATTTCTTTCTGTGGTTTTCTATAGATTTCCTTATGTAGTTTTGTTCGAAAATTTTAGAGATCCTTTGTTCCTGTTGTAAAAATAAATTTACGATAAGTTTTCTTTATAGAATATATAAATAATTCTTCAAGTGTTGAAGTTACAGATTATATTGCGCGAAGCATTAAGAAGTTTGTAATAAGCATCATAACATTAAGAACTTAATTTTGAAGTCATTTTCATGTGAGAATTGTGTCACAAAAAATGTATTAAGCACAATAAGGAAAAGTTTACATTAATTAAGCAAGTTTATAAAATTTACTTGTAAATTAACTGTGTTTTAATCACTTCTATAGTACTAATTTAGAAGGCATTTTGAGCAGCCTAATTACTTATTTATTTAAATGTCTCCTAAAAAGTACTCGAGAATATCAGGAAATGCCTTTAAGATCTTCAATAGAAGCAAATGCCTACTCAATTTGCATCCCCTCACGGGTAGAATAAACGTCAAATCGCCAGACGCAAATGGGCGAATGAGGAGGGTATGTATGCCGGAAGAAGCATTTAATATCAATTAATAGATGACGAGCAGCATATTCTGGTCTTGAAATTGTATTTAAAGGCGGATGGCAAGCGAAAAACTACTGCATTAAATTCCCAAATAAAAACTATAACAAGTATAAAACAAAGTTTGATCCCCGGCAGACGTTCAATCGTCTACCAAAAATAAGAGGGGGAAACTTAAAATTGCAACATCGAATGTTAAAATTTATAGATAAAAATGCATCAAAAATGCAAAACGTGCTAACAAGAACATGTATCATAAGCAGAAACAAACTTGGATAGCACGTGAGGAATATAATTGATGAGCGCAACAAGAGATAAACATGTGGACACTAAAAATACAGAGAACACGACAAAAAATGTATAAAATACTTCCATACAGAATAATGGACGCTAGAAGAGGAAGATGTTAAAGGCCTACACAAAAGATCAAAGAATTGGCAAGTGGGAAGTAATTAATGGCGCCTATTACATTTGGGAATCCAAGGTTATAACATGTCTTTTGTTTGAGTTATCCACTTATCCGAAATAGCTGACATGGTAAGAAATAGTGGTTTTAATGCTTCCTGTTTTATCCTATAGATATTTATTACATCTGCTTGTAAATTCTGTTACAGGTTTGTAGCCGCAAAGTGACAGAGCAGAATTCTTGTCTTTATGAAACGCAAGAATGGTCCATATTAAACAGTGAAGATGCAAAATTGTTACTAAAACCAAGCCAATCTCGAAATAGCATCTGCATACGTCTCAAACCAATCTCGTCTATATCAAAGCGTGCGTAGTCTAGTTCCAAGTGCACATTCTTAATTTTAACAAATGATCCATGTGGCACAAATAATCCACATACGAGGGTGGTTTGACATAAATCTAGCCTTCGATAGATAGCGTTACGTGACGAGCGCCATATCGGTTTTGACATCTGCCATCCAACACATGACGTGTGTCAAAATTTGAAGCAAAGAGAACAATTAGTTTGGTTGTTACAGCCGTCGCAAGCAAACAACTTTTGCGAGCCAACACCGTTTCTAGCAACAATTAAATTTTGGAAAGCTGAATTTGTTCATAGTCGTACGAGTGTTTTTGATGATGACCACCCAGGGCCCTCAAATATCATCATTACACCAGAAATCGTCAACAAAATCTATGATATGATTATAGCAAACCGTCGAATCAAAATCAGTGAGCTAGCAGAGGTTGCAAACATATTAACTAAGCGTGTACACGCCATCGTACACAAACATTTGGATATGAAAAAGCTATCCGCGCGAGTACCCCTCGCGCGTTTACTCACTATCGACCAAAAACGCACACGTGTGACGGATTCGGAGATGCTTTTGGCGAAGATAAAACGTGATCCGAAGGATTTTTTCATCGATACGTCACTGTTAATGAAACGTGGGACCATTACTATACCCCGGAGACGAAGAAACAGTCAAAGCAGAAAAAGCGGCGAAAGCCCATTCAAGAAGGCAAAGACAACCAGATCGGTCGATTAGGTGATGGCGACTGTTTTCTTGGATGCGGAAGGCATTACCCTTATTGATTACTTAGCAAAGGGTAAAACCATAACTGGTGATCACTACGCAGCATTATTAGACCGTTTCGACGCCGAATTGAATAAAGACGCGCTGGTTTGGTTCACAAAAATGTTCTCTTCCATCATGACAATGCCCGCTCACAAAACGGCCTTCGTCCAGCCAAATTGAGCCAAATAAGACTGCAAATTCATCGACCATCAACCGTATTCACCAAATCTAGCCCCTTGCGACTTCTTCTTGTTCCCAAACCTAAACAAATGGCTCAAAGGACGCCGTTTTGTAACAAACGATGAAGTGATGACCGAAACTTCCCACTATTTCGAATAGCTCCAGCAAAATTACTTTTCGGAAGGGATGAAGAAGTTGGAAAGTCACCTCGAAAAGTGTATTGCCGTAAAAGGGGACTATGCTGAAAAATAAATGATAGAAAACAAAAATCGTGCGATTTCTTACTTAGGCTAGTTTTCCATCAAACCACCCTCGTATTACAATATCTGTAATTGGAAAAATACTTTTTATAGGTAGCTACAAATTAAACTGACTCATCAGACCAAAAATAAAACACAACCACACAAGTTACCACTGTCTTTTAAAGATCCTATTGTACATACTCCTGCCAATAGATAGACGTATCTTTTGGCTTTGTTTTCTCTTAAACTTACTACTCCAGTATAAGTCAGAAATCAGAATAGTGAGGTGATGAGCAGCCTCACGTTTAATGCTAAGAGAAAATTTCAGACTCCTTTACTTAGACACCAAATCCACTCGTTTAGTTATAACTACGTTAGCAACAAATTCTCCTAATTGGTGCAGCCTAGTCAGCACTTTACAGTAAAATAATGAAGTTAGCAAATTAGAAACGAAAGGGAACCCTCACAATGCTTAGAAAGAATATGTGGTGAAACATTAACAGTACATTAAGTTAACCACACAGATTTGAGTAAGATAACTCTTCATTTATAAACGTTTATAAAAATTTAATCTCCACATATTTTTATAAAATATAAACATTGATTTAATTATTTTGTAATTTAAATAATATGATTATAGTTGAGACAGTCCACATTTTCTCACAAAAATTTGACAAATATGAAAATTGTTTTTTAGAAATAATTATTATTTTTTGTACAATTAATTTCATAATACTTAAATGTTGATGGTCAACATCATTTTTGTAGAAATTTCCTGATGAAGATTACTGTGTACTTGAAAGTACTAGAAAAAAGTAAAAATATATGTAGATTTGACGATCACTCCTCGGATTTGACGATTACAATTTCCATCTTCCTCAGTCCTCCGAGTCCAGTTGTCGAAACCTCTTTCCTCCATGGCTTGGTTTATCGTGGAGTTCCAGCTGATTCGAGGACGATCCCTCTTTCTTCTTCCATAAGAAAACTGGTGTAAATTCTTCTTGGCCACCTCTCGTCGGCCATCCGCTTTACGTGCCCATGCCACGTATGTGGTTTAGATTCAATGGATGTTATAGTCCACTTGCCTGATATTAACGTTGATGACAAGTTAAAGTTTGGAAACTCTGCAGCATATTCTCCAAAAATTCGTTTGCGCTGCTAAAAGTTGTTGGCGTTCTCTATTGTTTAACACCCAAACCTCTGAACCAATACAGTTGTTTTTTTATTGCTAATCTGTGGGTTCCAGATAATAGGATGTAACGATGTGTAATTCATTTTACAGTTGCTACTTTCTTTGTACAGTTGCTAGTTTCATCAATTCCATTAGTGGTAGTAATAATGCCTAAATATTTATATTCTTGCAACTTATTTTACTGTGCCACTTCGCAACACAATGTCCATGTTATGGAGATATATTGGTGTTCTTTTTTTTTATATTGATCTCTAGACCGCATTGATTGTATTCTTCTAGGAACTTTCGTAGCCTGAAGATATCTTCCGCGAATATTATTTGGTAGTCCGTTACAAGAAACGTAGTTAGGTATCTCAACTCTTATTTTTCAAATTTTCTGTGCCTATTTTAGTTTTGCTGATGTAAATTTAAAAAAATGTAGGCGAAATGCAGCACCCCTGTCGCAATCCCTTGATTACTGAAAATTCAGCGGAAAGTCGATGAAATTTGAAAGTAATCAAGTGCTTCCTACAGTTTATTGATGGGCACGCTCTTATTAAATATATGTGCTGGTCTTCCTCTTTTCGATTATTTGTTTGAGACAGAAAGCATTAACCATAAAGATTGGCCTGCTCTAAACCGGCTTATATTCTGGTTCTTCGTAATGTTTTTCAATCTTTTCTTTTGGGGTCTATCCATACAGCTACCCACTGACCGGGTCATCCTTATGTTCCGGTAGTTGTTACACTCCGTTTTTGAATCTTATTTGTGTATTGACGTAATATGTCTTCCATTCAGCCGGTACTTGGTCGCTTATCAGACATCTTGTAAATATTGATGCTACCACTTCTAATACACTACTAGGGCTCTCTTGATTAGCTCAATTGGTATTCCTCCAGGGCTTATGACCTGATTGTTTTCATGTTTTGGATCGTTCTCGTAATCTCCTCCACTGATACTGTTCTCCTTGAGTTTTCATCTCATTTTTCTCGGCAGAGAAAATGTTTCCATATTCTAGTCTGCGTTAGGTCTGTAGTTCTTGATAGTGCTTTACCCATCGATCCATACCAACTACGGCGTATTTTCTTTAACTCATGCCAACATTCTCATGATGAACTTCACATTAAATTGTTTATCTGTCTACATTTAATATCCCAAACTGCGTTCTTTGCTCTTGTTTAATAAAGTAAAAATAATCATTAGGTATTTCATCAAATAAATAATAATAGATATAGATAGGGATACCAACTCGGCCCAGCCCAAAAAGAGTACATTTCTTTTAAAAAAATGTATACATATTTTATATAGCAAGACTACATAATTTTACTTGCCAAAAAGAGTACATGTACATTTTATATAGCAAGAGTATATAATTTTACTTGTAAAAAAGACTACATGTACTCTTTAAAGAGTACGGTTGGTAACCGTAGATATAGACTAACAGATATGAAATATTTATAAAAGAAATAAAATTGTACAAATACCTAATTTTTCCACTGTTAGAATATTAATGGATATCCGCAACACTTGTAACAATGTAGGTGACATATGACAAACAATAATGAATATTTCTTAACATAATTATGATTTGAGGTAGCTAGGGCAAAGCGCACTTAAAAAAGAACTAAGTATGTGCTGATATAAAAAATGCAATAAAATAATTATTATAAAGTAGCCTTCTTCCACTTAAAAGGCAAAAAACTTTTAAAGAAAAAATCACAAAATTGTGCACTTCTAAATATACATAAAACACATACCCACTTAAAAAAATATTAAAAACCAATACACATATTGCACATAAAATGGCTGTGTTAGCTAATATAAGAATACTTTAAAATACCTAACTGCACATCTACTAAAATCACTATAAATAAAATTATTTAACAAGAAGGTTCAGCCTTCAAATACAGCTACATAGAAAATAGAGTTGTTGACCTAAAACTGTATTGAAACAATATACAGTTATTCATCACTGTACAAGAATTTTCATTTTCTACAATATTTTCGGGTCGTGTATAAGATAACGTAAATAAATATGAAATATTGTTAAAAATAATTAAAATTTTAATGATAAGACCTATAGATCAAAAGAGCATTGATTAGATCTCAAAATAATATGTCATGGTACACAATGCAATGCCCTTAAATGTAAAGACCCACTCACCCATGCATTTATGCCTCATTATAAGGCAATATCCGATTTACAACAGGCACAATTTAGGAAAAGCTTCAAATAATATATAAAATAACTTAATTATTGCACTAATTACTGAACTAAATCTTTGGAAACATTAAAAATGATCGAAATAAAAGTACACGCATTACACGATTCATGACTAGACCGCCATTGTGATTTGCTGTTCGTGTTTTTTTCTAGCTAACACACCACACACACACATATATTTGTTTACTTCACTTAATTATTTTTACACATATTTATGACGTAGTGCACCCAACCATTGACTACTTGAAACAATTACAAAATTAGGCATGTAATGAAGAATAATTATAAAAAAACGCACAGAAATATAATAAATATTCTATTTTTACCTTTTCTCGTGGAATTTTTTACACAACGCCACCCATTCGGGGCCATCTCAAACTGTCGAATTATTCACTTGATGCTGGGCGCGATGGGTCAAAGAAGAAGGGTAGACCCACGCAAAGGTTGTTTTGAGTTGGTTATTTCAAGTTTCTTGTTTCTTACCACGCTAGATTAATAAAAACTAAAAAATTCCGAAAATACAATTTTCATATATATCATAGTCTTCTAATTTATTTTCGGTTATTAATAGGTAAATATTTATTGTAAGAGTAATCCATATTTGAACTTTATTATTAAATAAAATTGTAGGTACGTACTACGTGTTGCATACTTTTGAATTCTTGAAACTGTGCTCTTTTACGCAATTTCAAATATACCTTGAAAATTTTCAGTTTCTTCATTAATGTTTTTATATTTGAATCGTCGGACATTATTATAAATAATATTTGTATTTTATTAAAGTGATAACTTGTTTTTTTAATACCAAAAAGGTTTAATTATATATTACCAGACAAATTCGGTTATTTTTTTATTTTACTATAACTTTTTTTAAATATTTGATTTTAACATATATTCTAAATACATATAATCTCCGAATATCTTTTTGTAATAACTAAATAGCAACATGCATGAGAATTATGTCAGGTCCTAAGTGCATGCATGAAATTCTGTTAAGCTAAACTTTTAAATTTTAAAATTTTTATTCTTCTATATTTCATATTAGCAAAATAGATGTGTTACCTTGCAGATTCAAATCTGGTGTATTTATTCTTGTTTATTCTTACCACCTGTTGATTTGAAGACACATTTTATTTTCCGATGTTTTTAATCACTAGTTAATAGTTTTAATGGAACATCTTTCATATAAAAACATTTAATTAGTTATTGTAATGAAACAATTCACTAAAAGAATTTAATAATTGATTTATTTGCATTTAATAACTTGATCGTTTTTCACGATATCTGAAAGAATTATATGGCAGCAAGCAAAAGTTTTACAGGAGTATTTTCGAGCGCACTTCCTGAACTAATGCAATTAATTTTACATGCACCGTACATTTGTAGAAGCTGGAGAAAATCCTAGAGCATGTGCAATAATGCAACAACTCTAAAACCAAACGGACAAATATGCAAGAGAATATCTATCGTATATATGGGAAATTGTCCAACAGAAACGCATCAGAAAAAAACGTAAAAAGCTTACCCCAAATGATGCAGCGTATTGTCATTAGTTTTACGTAATAGTTTATGATTTAGGTATTAGACGCCATAGTGGGATATACTACCTATTTTTCACCATGCAATAGACTAAAATCATGTTTGAAACAGTCTTTTTATAGAGAAGGAAGCCCTAAATGTTCTGTAATCTCGTATGTAGTTTCGAACAGGCCTAAAACATCTGATGAGCCGATTAAATTATAATATATCTTGGAAACGCAATTGCTAGGCATCAATTAAGCAATTAACTTAGTCTATTGTTTCGTGAAAAAGAGAAATATATCTTTCTTAAAGAATCAATTGTAGTTAGCAACGTTTGTCAGTGAATATATGGCAGAAAAGTGAATACAGGTGAAACATACAGTCATCCATTTTCAGTAACCACCGGTACTCCACAAGGAGTACAATATTATGACATTTGCTCTTCAATCTGTACATTTTTATAAACTATTTATTTATTTAATAAATTCCTTTACAAATGTACTAGGTATTACAATGTAAGTCCAATCTAATTTCTAATGTATCCCAGATAGTCACAAACATATTAGAGATACATAGTATTATTATCGTTTGGCTATGTTTAATCGATATTATACTTAAATTTAAATATAACAATATGTTGTTCATGGTAATATTATAACTTTATATCTAATGTTTCTCTACATATGAAAATTCGTAAGAAACTTAAAGGAAAAATTAAAATGAAACAAAATACAAAAACAATTAAAAAATGAAATACACTAAGCAAAAAGAGAAAAGGAAAAAAGAACAACTCTAGTAGAGTTACCGTACTAAACGCGTCCACGCTTCGCTGTGACTTAGTCTGATATGAAATGAATCTGAGTCTGATATGAGTTCTCGTGTTCTCGCATTACGGCCGCGCTTTGCCGCGCCCAGCCATATGGCCTAATTGCCGCGGCCAGCGATATCGCCTAACAAAACGTCAAAAATATGTGTTCCCGTATTCCCACATTCCCGTATTCCCCGTGCGTTTTTATACACGCGTGCGTGTATAAAAACGCACGCGTATTTGAATGCATCGTTGTGTCAAAATTTCAAGAATATGTGCTCCAGTTTACCGTGTTCCACGATTCCCGTAGTCCCATGTTCCTGCTGTTTAAGCAAAAATACACTCTTGGGAGTAAATGCTACGTTCTGTCAACATTTCAAATCAATCGATTGAGTTGTTTTCGAGTTTTGAAGCCACAAACACACGCAGGCTGAATTTTTACACGCTATGCTATGTTTAAGTTTTCCTGAAAATTTGATCGGGGTTTAGAAGCCCATTCATAACATCATACATACATATACATCCTCTTTTATATATTACCTAATGTATCAATCAAGTGACCAAGTGACACGGAACTCCAAGTTCTTCTAGGGTTGTCCATAACTTAGGCCATCGAACGTTGTCGAAAGCCTTTTCATAATCCACGA
>WYDF02050465.1:0-12118 GCA_009867245.2 Adranes taylori
ATCCCACAGTTGTTGGATGCACCGGGCATCCTTCCTCTTTTGAAGATTCTCCACTTCCTACGCAAAACAAAAAAAAAATAAAAATAAAACAAAGTTCATTTGAATGTCCTATCTCTTACAGTTTTAGAGATATGTTGAAAAATATTTTTAAATTTTGAATCTGGCAACGTCGCGTTCTGTAAAAGACAGAGACATTGGACTGTTTTTGTTCAACGCACAATACGAGCCACTATATGTGTGCAAAGTTTCAGCCTCCTAGTTTAAGGTTGAATTTTTTGTGAAACAAAAATAGCGCATTTCCACCATATTGGATTTATAAAAAATTAAAAACAATTTTGCGGAACATTTATGTGTACCTGTGTACCACATTTCACGCAAATCGGTCCAATAGGTTAGGAGTAATTCTTGAACGTACAGACATACGTACGTACATCCGTACGTACGCACAGACACCTAGAAATACGATTTTCTTTTAAATTTTTGAGCAAGAAAAAATTATTTAAAAAAATGTTTTTGTGGTAGATTGTTCCTTGGAGTCTCCTCTTTGAACTACATATAAATGGTTTGCACTGATGTGAATACAAGAGACGTACTAAGGTGAAATAGAAAAAATTATCAAGACATGAATCCTATATCTTTCCTATACCTGTACGTATTACATACATATATGGTATATGAAATATAAAAACCGTTATTTTTGCCGGTTCACGAGAAACTTTTTCGCTGGTTCATGAAGGTGCTGAAAAGAAGAAGTGAGGAATAGACTAAACAAGAACCTGAAGAAGAGGAATAAATTGTACAGAATTGAGAAAAAGTAAGAAAAGTAACTAACTCGGACCCACCCTCCAAAGAGGAGATCAAGACAGCGATCAAACAGCTGCAAAATGGAATGGCTGCTGGAGCAGATAATATTTCACCAAAGCTCCTGCCAGCTGACCCAGACACTGCCACTGACCTTCTGCACCCTCTCTTCAAGAAGATTTGGAACAAAGAAAACTTACCACAAGAATGGAGAGAGGAACTTCTCATCAAATTTCCCAAGAAAGGGGACAACACTAGCTGTCGTAATGGACGAAGAATCACCGTACTATTAAGTCCAAGTAAAGTATAGACGAGGGTGATACTGAACAGAATCAAAGCACTAGTGGAATCACAAATAGGGAACGAGCAAGCAGGGTTTAGAAGTCAGCGTTCTTGTACCGACCAAATTAACATGCTTTGTATTATTATCGAACAGCCAAATGAATGTATCACTAACCTTCATCTTCACTTCGTAGATTTTGAAAAGTCCTTCGATTCCCTTAAAAGCGGAAGTATACAAAAATATGGGATACCGGAGAAGATAACAAAAGTAATTAAAGAAACATACAACAACTACACAGGCCGTGTCATCGATGAGGGGACCACTCGCAGTCAGGGAACCACTCGCAGTCACGGAACCACTCGCAGTCAAGTCAGTAGTTCGCCAAGGATGTATTTTGTACCCAACAATCTTTCTACAATCAATCTTTCAATCTTTCCGTATAATAGACTATAAGCAGTCTATTATACGGTCATGAGACTTGGAAGGTCACCTCCAAATTCAACATTAGCTTGCAACATTAGCAAAACCTAGCGATTGAATTTTTCTCCACCAACTCTGTGTTAAATGAAACCGACAACCTATTTTGCTACCCAAGAAAACGTCTTTAACACTGTTATGAATAGCTGGTTCAAACTCTATAAGTATATATTTTGGTTTTAAGTGGAAACCTAATTCTAAACATTTACATTTTACTAACCTAAATAAATTTGTATAAGACATCATGCTTTTCTTTTTTTATAAACAGAACGCAACATGGACACAGTTTCCGCTCACGTAACAGTGTATGGTAAACAGTTGTT
Organism: Adranes taylori; assembly: GCA_009867245.2. Taxonomy (NCBI): domain Eukaryota; kingdom Metazoa; phylum Arthropoda; class Insecta; order Coleoptera; family Staphylinidae; genus Adranes; species Adranes taylori. Next base: position 1,885 of record WYDF02050465.1, read on the forward strand.
GTTTCATAAACACAAAAACACGAAAACATTACAACTTCTTGCAGCATGTCATTTACTAATAAAAAATTCTCACCAACAGCCGTTTTCACTTCCTGGTTTAGAGTTTCTTGTACGGCTTGCCTTGTTTTAGGGAGCTATGGTAACATCTTTCGTCGGGTTGTGTTTGCATTTTTTGCAATAAGACTCAGATCATTTGCACTTAAAGTTTTTAAAACATCAGAATCTTTATGGATTTCTTAGTGAACTACCTTCTTTGGTTTCGTTAACAAGTTTTCTGTAGCCGCTTGTTTAACATTGCTGCTAACTTTCTGTCTATTCAATAATTGAGGAATGTACCTATCCTGGTTATGAATTCTATTAAGTCTTGAAAATCCTAGTACATATAATTTTACTTTGCAACCCCTTTTTGTGCAGGTCCAACATTCCTGCTTGGTTTTTTTGAGCACTTTATGTAAATAGAACTTACATTGTTCGACTATTAATAATTTTTGTCCACTTTCACTGATACTTCCCGTAATCTCCATCTCTTGACAACTTTATCAAAGTACCTAACTGACCTTTATTAATCTTCATAAGCGAGCGAATTCCAAGTAAATTATCTACAAGCAGTAACCGTTTTGATGAAAATTATATTACTAAGATTTAGAGCTCGAAAATTTCATAAAATAACAATTTAATTAAAAAAAGATTAAAACAAAAGTAATTCTCTTCATTAAGTGCTCTAATGAGGGGCTTTCATCCTCAATTTTTCTTGTCACTTATGTTATATTGCCGCTCTTTAGACGATATTAAGCGTCGCATCCAGAAATGACTGTTTGACTTTTGATTGTCCTATCTCACCCTTTACTGTCTTCAATATTATGAAGTGTTCCAAGAAATTTGGAATATTCTACAGCCCCAATATTTATCTAAACCTACGTTAGAGATGGGGAAAGAAGCTGAGGATTCACAGAACTTTGGAGATGTCCAAACTGCATTGGATGCATAAACGGAAAACATGTCAAACTGAAAGCCCAGATATACCTATTACAATATATTTGACGAATGGCTCGCAGTTTTTCTGTTACAACTTTTTTTTGCTCAATCTTCTAGCAGTAGTTGATCCACGCTACAAGTTCATGGTAGCTGATTTAGGGAGTTACTGACGTCACCGCGACAGCGGTATTGTCGAAAATTCAGTTTTTACCGAAAGTACATTAATGGATGTTCCTCATGTTTTGGTTGGTGATGAATGCTTTGCACGTCAAATTTATTTAATGAGGCCCTACATATGAAGTAATCTACAATTCACGAATAGTATATTGGCAATGAAATGATGGATATTTTTAAGAGCTAATAGAAGCAGATGTTGAAACTGCAGATTACATTGTAAAAGCAGTTTGCTGTTTCCACACTTAACAGAAAGTGGACAGCAGCAGACCCTCCAGAAGATTGCGGACCTATACGCACATTTGTGGAAACTGAATTAACAAATCTAAGGTCGTTCAATGCTGTAATTCAAATTCGTGGTCGTTTTGCTGACTATTTTGACAGAAGAATAAAATAACACATAAATATAATCTATATAATATAATAAATATAATAAATATAATGTTTATGTAAAAAAGCACTTAAATTTGATGTAATTTAAATTTTTATTAGTATTTATTAGTCTAATTACAATAAAATGATACTTACTTGTCATATTGAGTTCTTATGCTATCTCATTCCGTGGTTCAGCCTTCTTTACAACATTTTTATAATGTTCGTGTGAACTGTCAAACAAATACGTGTATTTACGCACAGTTTCTATAAACTTTTCAGTTTGGTCACTCATTTTAATCGAAGGCAATAAGGCGGTCACGCGAGAAATCTGTGACTTTTAACTTACACTTTTGTTGACTTGTAATTAGAAATTAATCTAACTATTGTGGAGCACCCGTTAGACCGACATGGGTTTTTGTAAAACACACTGCTCAAATACTAACTTGTAAATCACGGTTTATTAAAATTTAATCAGTCTTTTTATACTATAATCTATGGTTATAATAATATACGTCAATAGTAGGTAAATGAAATGAAATCAACCTGTTGCACGGTGATTATGCGTATAACCATTGTTTACATTAAGTTACTAGAATGAATGGTATCTCATTGCACCATACGTAATACATATGGTTATAGTATTATATTGATTTGGCACGACTTTGATGGTCATTGCATTTAATTGTTTTTAAATAATATCAATAATAATGGTATTACTTGCATTTAAACATACCTAATTATGATTGAATTCGTTTTAGGTGAATTTAACTTAAGGAAATAATATATCTAAATGAAATTAAAGAAAAGTAATGAAGTCTAGTCATTTACAATTAATCTTCTTTCAATTAGTCATTTTTATAATTTACCTACACATAAAATTATACACATCAGCCAACAACGCTGCAATGCCGCGTTGTTGGCTGATTGGCTGACGCTTCCGGACTCACTGCTTCTTGGTTTGAATGGTATCGTATGATGCTGTGTCTACTAGTCCGCTGAGGTTTCGGATTCGTATCGGCAGCGACAGTTTCGCGACGGTGTCGCGTGGGGGATCCTTTAATCAAACTATCTACAAGTCCATAAAACCAACCAAATATGATTAGCAATACAACTAAAAGTAAACAGAAGGAATTTACTAATCACTCAAAAAAGTTTATATTTGGACAATTATACCACACAATTCTACATTCACTATATGAACAACAGTCGCGCAAACTCATATAATAGACAAGGATACATATAACATATAACGCGTGATCGCATGTTACGTGTGTAACATTGACAACTATCTGAGGTCTGCAGTATGACATAAGACCAGAAAACTTTTTCATTCAAATTAAGGATTAAATACTTAAGAACATAATTATGGAGAATTAAGGATTTTTCCGATTCTGGGTCGTATAAAAAAATTAAGTTTTAGCATAGTGCGTTAAACAGTTATCGCATTGTCAAAGAGTGCAAAGTTTCGCTGTGTTTATATTCTAGTAAAAGGACGTTTATTTTCTCTCCTATGCTCCAGCAGAATCTTAAAATATGTCCTAATTTAGAACATATTAAATCCACACTAAAAGAAGCTACTATGTGCAAAATTAATTTCTACGAAGATGTACACTCAGAATTGATGAGTCTTAAAATCAAGTAATTAAAAGTTCTAGTTATCCATAAGAAATCCAATGCGGAAAGTAAAATTTTGCGTGTTAAAGAAATTTGTGGAGAAAGAAAATTACGTTGTTAATTAACCAAACGAACGACTATATAGTATAAAACATTAAGTACTAAAAGTTGCACAAAGTGTACAATGTGTAGCAAGGCCTGGCTCACTAGAATGACTAGTGCTTTTTTATTACCATTTCCACGTACTTTATGATCGTGTTGTTTTTTCAGAAGACAGAAAGGAATGGTAAAACGTTCTAAAACATTTATATTTATAAAATGAACAAAGTAAGGAAATTAGAAATTGCGTTGGAAATACAAGGAAAATAAAATTATGTTAAATTGCTGTGATATCATAGATTCCTCTGAATGACAATTTCTAAATTGTTGGACATCAGTACTTTTATTAGCTAAAATTTAGTACTAAAAAAGTAGAATTATATAGATGCTCCCAGAATCAATTTGCTTTTTCACAAGGTGCTGTTAAACAAAAAATCAAAAAATCATTTAGAATTTAAAAATCCGTTATAATTTGAATGCCCACATATTAATTAAAAATCAAATGTTCAGGAGTTTCTCCACGCAGAGGTAATCTGCTCCTGCATTTCAGTATTCAGGGAAGTGTTTGAACTTTAGCTCACTCTATTTCCGCTCTTATACGTCTTCCTCTTTATAATTACATGTAATATATCCTATTATTTGTCCAATGTACTGTCTGTTTGATTTTAGCTGTCACAACAGGTACCTCAGCTATTGTTAGACATATGAAAATATTATGGAAGAAACGTTGTACTATATTTAATTTTGTTTTATCTAACATATCGAAAAAATGTGATTGCCATCCCATCTATCATATGGAGTTCCAGTATATGAAAGCACATCCGTATAACTTCCATCATACGCACTGTTAATACACGTCTGTATGACTTCCAGTTTTGTTATACGTGGCATAAAACAAAAGTTGTCAAAATCTATTGTCAAAATCTAAAACAAAATCTATTTACTTTAGACTGTCACCTCATAACTCATCTATTAAATTCAATTAGCACAATAGTTTTTTGGGATAATTAGTCTACCCCATAAATTACCTACCCATGAATCCCCCGGTCCCGATATTTGCCTACCGCGCGGCCAGCTCGGCTGTGTGGCGTGCAAAACAAGCTAAATTTCCCGGTTATAAATTTACACCATAAGACTCAACATGCGTCTGATTAACACTGGATTGAGTAGATCCTTTTATGTGAAATTATCTGCCTGGGAGACTCTTCTGGCGTGTCGCCTATGACCGGTGGCATCAGTGTAGCCCACGGCTCGATGGGCGTAGCCGAACGGAACTTCTGCCAAAAATCTTAGGAAGTTTAGAACTACGATCAATGGGAAAGCATCTTTGATCCGTTGGCAATTTTAAGGATCAATATTATATTATTTTTCTGTCGCGGATCAATATTATATTATTTTTTTTCTCGAGGATCTACGACAATATACGCTGTCCGTCAAGAAAATTTAATGCAAACAGAATTGCAAAAGAGTTACCCCTTCAAATTTAAAGATAGCCAATGAGAATAAATCAAATTATATGAAAAAAATTGTCGCCTTCGCCCACGTTTATTTTATTTCGTATTAGCGAACGTTTTCGGGAACATATGAACCTTTTGGTCGAGTGACAACTACTACGTCTCCCTATTTGTTGAACACTCAATTTCGTTGAACTTGCCAAAGTCATCCTTTTTGTGTTTAAGTTCATGTTATTTTTTGATTATATGATGGTATTAGTTTTGTAACCCTTCTTTCTTTCACGTCATTCTTCCCATTGAATAATACTATCTTTTTTGTTATTTATAATAATAAATTCAGAATTCTTACCTATAATTTAATAGAATTATTTATTTCTTAGCATAGAAGCAAATAATTAGCATAAATTTTTTAGGATAGAAGTAATTAGTATTTCACTTTAAATAAACTTTGATAGTTAATTTAATATCAGACTTTTTAAAAATGTTTACAAATATGAAAAAAACACTTTTCAGTTACTACTATCACGTAATTTTTTTGTCTCATTTAGGGAAATATATCAAAATTTTGTTCCCTAATATAAAATAAAAAAATAATGTTCCAATAAAAATATATAGCATTGAACACAAAGTATTTAAATGTTTTTAAGGAAAAGATTTAAATACTTTGTGTTTACAGCTATACATTTTTATTAGAACATTATTTTTTTCTTTCTTATTGAGGTACAAAATTTTGATATATTTCCCTAAATGCGACAAACAAATTACGTGAAAGTAATAACTTTAAAGTGTTTTTTTACATGTTTATAAACATTTTTCAAAAGTCATAATACTAAATTTATTATTATAAATAACAAAACAGATAATATTATTAATGAATTTTTGTTAAATAGAATTTAGTGCATTAAATGGGAAGAAGGGCGTGAAAGAAGGAAGAGTTATAACTTTAATCATATACTAAGAATATATTTTAAACATTCATACGATATTCCAGTAATGTTCTGAAGTCATATTATATATGCATAGGATATCCAAGGGACATTATCCGCATGTTCAAAATACATGGTTACAGCATGTGCATGCATAGGACATCAAAAAGTGACCAAAAGTAATGTGCAGAGAACATACTTAGCAGGAATATCTCACATTCAGGGATATTCTATGAACATACAGTATACTTAAAATCATATGCGTAGTATATGCTCAGAATAGTTTTGTGCTACCTGGGAAGTTCCTTCATTTTATGAACAAAGGACAGAGAATGAATATTGCTTTGAGAGAACTTTGAAATAACATTGTCAATGAAAACTAATAATAATTTAAATGATCAAGTAAATTTCGCAGCTTCGCATTTTTTTATAAATCCACCATTAAAACATAGGATTTTGTAGTTTCATCGAGCATTTGGGTTTTGATCCACTTCTTCTTATAGCACTACAGCCCAAATCAGCCCTGGCTTCCTTTAACTTCTGCCTCCATGCCTGTCTCTCTCCTGCCGCTCTTTTCCAGATTCGGATTCCCAGGAGATCGCGTTCATCCTCTTGGACTTCGTCTTCCCAACGTTTCCGGGGTCTTCCCACTGGTCTCTTTCCGTACATTCGCCTATTTAAGGTTCTTTTTGACAACTTCTCATCTTCCATTCTGGCCACGTGCCCTGCCCACCGCAACCGTTTAAGCCTAATGTATTCTGAGAGTGGGGGTTCTTTAAAAAGTCTGTATATTTCGGAGTTAAATCTATTTCTCCAGATGTTATCGTCCTTGACTGGACCCAGTTTGATCCACGTTTTTATACAAACTTCCTATATAGAACGAAATTTAGAATCACGTCTCCATAATTTAACCAATATATTACTAATTTTATTATAAATTTTTTTTAAATGCATTCTAAAACTTTTGACATATTAAATTGTAATTGTATTTGTTAAGAACAGCTCTATGTATGTATAATATATTTAAGGACGAATAGTTCAATAATTGTCTCCACCAAAAATAATTTTGTTTTTAAATTATGTGATAGCTTATGGGTTGCCTTCGTTTATTGAATAATGAATTTGAATTTTAATAGTTGCCAACCAGTTCCATCAATATACTAAATTACTTACAAAACAATACCATCATATAATCAAAACGTAACACCAAGTTAAACACGGAAAGGATGACTTTGGCGGGTTTAACGATGAAAGTTCAGTGTTCAACAAATATAAAGACGTAATAGATTGTCACACGACTAAAAGGTATAGAATTTTAATCATAATTTATTTCATATTTGATTTGTCGAATTTAAACAAGACCTTTGATATTGATATTGTTAATAATTGTTTAGCTTGATAATGGGCCTAGTTCCCGAAAACGTTCGCTAATACGATTTTTTTTAAATAAACGTGGATGAAGGCGACAATTTGTTTCATATAATTAAATTGTAATGTTCCACGACACCTTAGATGTTTTAATGAGAATAAATCATGTATAAGGAAATATTAAATTAGCAGTTTTTAAGGAAGTAATTCATCGAAGCCAAAATACCGGACAATTTCGTCTGTATGCGATATTCTCCATCGTTACGATGTCCACCAAGATGCGACATCGTAACGCTTCCCGCGAATGAAGTGTTTGTTGTCGCATATTATAATCTCTTTCCACTCCACTTATATTAAACATCTGCGTTTTTCTCTCGTTCATTAAATTTTTATTTAGCGAATTTATATATTATATCCGAATTGAATTAAATTTGAATTAAGTTAGATGGGATGTGTTATCCTATAACAAATTTAACCTTAAAATATAAATTATTTTAAATAACTTCGTCTTTATGAAAGTTCAATTATTAATGCGTTCAGTGTGTAAAACTCAAGAAGATTAAGTGTTTCAAAAAATCTAAACACATGTGGCGTATTTAAAGTCAGTCCGGAATAGACTGATTGGAAAGCTTTGAATATCACATAGCAACTACTAATTTTTGAAACCTAGCTAACAATTTAAATGTTGACGTTTATCTACTTTGTAGTTCCTTTTGATTATTTTGTAATTTATTATATTTACTTATAAATATACAAATATAAACAGCAATAAATGCATTTCATGTTTCCTAATAATGTAAAAAAAAACCTCTTTATTTTTAATCATATGGGTAATAAATAATAAAGCAGATATTTATTTAGAAAATTATCCATTGTTTAAATAGTATATGATAAAATATGCAATATTAAATGAGACAAGTCTTTTTTAGTCTATTCAAAACATTTCCTTAATATAGTTTAAATTTGTATAGAAATGTGTAAAGTTATTATTCTTTTTTTTACATCATTATTTTGTGTTGGTTTGTCTATTATTTCGTGTATTTTTGTTTATCAGGGATTTTCTAACGATCATACAGATTTGCCAGATGATATTGAGAATGCTATTCTATCAGATGTAAGTAGATGATTAGTAGGTAATTATATTAGGAATTACGCACTTGGATATTTTACGCATTACTAATCACTAACATGAATAGTTATGTAAGTACTTATTAATACCATTAACAGTAGCACTAACATACTTTTGACAAAACCTTTCCGTGCGAATTTTCGTGCCAGATATTTGATAGGCGTATTTTATTGCGCAATTAACTAAAGCTTCTGCAAGGATTTCGTAATAGTAATAGCAAAAGAAAAGTTCTTAAAACTAAAAAAAAAAACTTTACTGGCAAATACTTTCTAAGGTTGCCCGCTGCAACTTATACACATTTGCATGCGAAAAAACATCACAGTTATTTTTTTGCACTTTTTTGAGTGCACCCCTACAAAGAATCACCTATAAAGAATCTCTTTTTCAGCAACTTGTAAAAGAGTCCATCACACACAAGATTCTTTTTTAGGCAGATGTCGCCTGGACATTAGAGTAAGTCATTACGTTATTGATGTGTCGCGCGACCCGGAATAAATTGAAAGTAACCGAATTATTTGCATCGGGCTAATTTTTCAGCTTTAACCCCAGCAGCTCAACTAATTGTAATATAAGATGATAGAGAGAATATGCCGCCTCCCATGACACCAACAATCATGAGTTTCAATTTAATGGGATGATATGAATATTAGATTCTTAATGCGAAAAACGATATATGTAGTTTTTTAGTATTTAGCCACTAGGTTTGTATATGGCTCGAATTTTTATATGCAATTTACTAACTTTTCGCGTAGTTTTAAACTCTCCAATAGTTTAATAAGTAAACTATGTAGAGTTGTGTCTGATCACTTCTTGTAGTCTATTACTTCTTGTAGTCTATTTAACTTAAAATAAACTTAACCTCTGCAGAAGACAAGGCCATTATTGCTTACTTTCCTCCTCTCCGAGTCTTACATTACCCAATCATTCTTACACCCCGCCTACCTCCCAATTCTTCCTCTGTCCTATTTTCTCTCTCATATTTTTTTCATAACTTTCTTCATTATCTCAATCCCCTTTCCCTCCTACCCCAAGCTTACCATTCAGTTCCCTCCCTCTTCTCTATCCTTTTCACTCCATTCAATTTCCTCACATTCTCTGAACCAGTGATTCCAACTTTCCTCCTTCTTTCCGCAAATTCTTCACAATCTTTCCGTCACATTTATCCACTACTTATTACCTCTCTCCTCATTCCCGCATCTAAATCTCGCAATCGTTCCCTTATCATCCAAGACATTAAGTATTCAGCCATACCTTCCCATTAATACTCCTGTATCTACTATTATATCTACTCTCATTTATCTTTCTATTACTCTCTTGTCTCTCTACATCTCTCAATCTTTCCGTTATCTCATTCGCCGCTTCTATCCCTCCCATCATCTTCTCCCTGCATCTTTCCGTCGACCATCCAATTCTCTTATTAACATTCATTCTACTTCTAATCCATCCATTCACTCTTCCTTCATACTCTTCTTTTATCATTCCTTCCATGTATACTTCCCTAACTAGCCTATACGCGTCATCCGTCATAGCCATTCCCTCATACTTTACCATTTTTTTAACTCCGCTTATCCAGAATTTGATGTTTCTTACCACCTTCCTCACTATTTCACTCCACGTACTCTTTTCTAACCTCAACATTCTTTTCAGGCAACCTACGTACATTTTTTCCATCTTATCCCGTTCATTCACTGCCCATACCTCCGCGCCGTACATCATTACACTGTTCATACATACTTCCATCATCTTTATCCTCATTCTGACCGAATCTCAGAACTTTCTATTCCATATTATCCTTAACCTCTCCATTGCTGTCCTGGCTTTCGTAGTTACCAACTCCACATGTACCTTACATGATCCATTCTGTCTCATCCTGTATGTCCTGTATATCTTGACTCTTCCTATTCTAATACCTCCTATCTCAAAATTCTCATTTCTACTACCTCTCTCTCTCCTTTCTTACATACCAGCACTTTCGTTTTCTCAACATTCATTTCCAGTCCCCTACTATCCAAATACCCTTTCATCCTTCCAATCATTTCTTTAATTTCCTCACCACTACTCGCCATACATACTATGTCATCTGCATATGTAAGAGACCATATCTTTGTCCTTCCAATCTT